>JBDJHY010344291.1:0-18808 GCA_039654485.1 Withania somnifera | reverse complement strand
AATCCCCGCATATAAAGGAAAATAAGAGCTTCCACTCAAAAATGCTATTGAATTACAATTATGATGAGGTGGCCAATTTTGATGAAGTGATGGTTGTTTTACATGGGATGGGAATATATCCAAGGAACCCAACTAAGATAGTTTGACTTAAAACAAACAGAGTCCTCCTGCTAAGTCATCGATGGAGTAACCTCCCTAGCTGAAGCTTGAGGCTCTCCATGCTTATTTTTAGTACGTATTTTTAGGAGAAAATAATATGTTGCCAGTTATTATTGTTGCTGATTTGACTAAAGGGAAATTTCATCCCCTTAAATTAATATTGAAGAGGTTTATTAAAGTGATTGGGTGGACAATGGCAGACAAAATTAGAATTTCACCGAGTAGATGTACCCACAAGATTTTGTTGGATCTTGAGAGCAAGTCTAGTGTTGAGCATCAAAGGAGGATAAATGATCCCATCCAAGAAGTTGTCAAAAAGAATATAATCAAATGGATAGACGAAGGATTGCTCTACCCAATCTCAAAAAGGAAATGGGTTAGTCTATCCAATGTATTTGAAAGAAAAAAAGGCATGACCGTCGTCATGAATAAGAATAAGGAGTTGGTTCTTTTACTTCCAATTACGGGTTAGAGACTTTGTATGGACTACTGTAACTTAAATGTAAGTACATAAAAGGACCATTTACCAATGTTGTTCATGGATCAGATGTTGAATAGGTTGGTCGGGCGCCGATGTACTATTTCATGTATGGTTATTCTGGCTAGAACCAAATTTCCATTACACTTGAGGACCAAGAAATGACCGCCTTCACTAATCCTTACGGGACATTTTCATTTCAGAGGTGTATTTGTATTTGCATTTACGGGACCAAGAAATGACAACCTGTACTATACAATGCACCTGTTACTTTCCAAAGGTGTATGTTGGCTATCGTCTCTGGCGTGGTGGAGGAAATAATTGAGGTGTTTATGGAAGACTTCTCAGTTATTGATGGCTCATTTGATTCATTTTTGGAGTATTTTTAAATGGTATTGGAGAAATGTGTGGAGAATAATCTGGTGTTGAACTGGAAAAAATGCCATTTTAGGGTAAAAATAGGGATTGTTTTAGGCCATAAGATATCAGAAAAGGGGATCCAAGTTGACCAAGAAAAGATTTAAGTGATCACAAAGCTTCTATCTCTCACAATGCTGAAGGGGGTGAAAATTTCTTGGGTCATGCCAGTTTTAATAGCATTTTATAAAAGACTTCTCTAAATTGGCACTTATGTTGTGCAAGTTTCTTGAAGAGGAAGAAAAGTTAGAGTTTGATGAAAGATGTTTGAATGCCTTCAATGTATTAAAGGAGAAGTTGTAATGACCCATTGGGCTATTTTCTTGATCTATGCCTTATTCTTTGTTTAGAGCCATCTGGTAGTTTCCCCAAGTCATTTGTGACTTGCTGGGACCGGTAGTTCAGTGACCTGGCAGCTCATTTGCCTGTTACCATAGTTTTTTTTGTTTTGAAGTTTCAATTTTAAAATAGTGGAACCTGAGAGTAAATTTGTAGTAAACACACTTAGAAATTAAATTTCAACAGTTCTTTTAGCTCTGGAATGCTAACTTTGCTCTAGAGGGACCTTTGGTTCTCTTCCGGGGGGTGTTCGGACTCATTTTGGGTGTACTTGTGGGAAATTGGAAAATATCCTCTTTTTATTTGTTTTGGTTTTCGGAGTATTTTTCATGCAAATAACCTCTATTTTCCATCTCAATGATTCCATTAGATTTGTAATATCTTTTCCATATAGTGTATGTTTTTGGTTTTTTCAAAATTCGTGCCTGATTACATTCCGAGCATGTTGGGAGCTTTTGAATGATGTAGAAAACAAATAGGTTGTTGTCAAATTGTAGGAACAATTCCTTCTTCTTGATCATGTGGATTTTGATCGCGATCATGTAGGGTTAGGGTGTTTTGTTCAGCACAATTGCGTAGGTCAGACCGCAATCGCGTAGGGTGAGTTTCTTTCTCAGTGCAATCAGGTGGTTTTTGTCGTGACCACACCGTTTAGCAAAAACAGTGTATCACGTTTGCATTGCATGGTAACTATCCTGCAATCATGTCCAAATGCCACGTGAACATTTGCATTGCATGGTCACGATACACGTGCTCGACCCTACCTGGTCACAATCGCATGGCACTTCAACACGATCGCAATGAAGGCATCCAGTGCCTATAAATATCAGGTTCGAACAATTCTATTTTATTTCTCATTTTGTTTTCCTACTCCCTAATTCCATTTCTCTCATTATATCTTTGTGCTAATTCTTGGGGAGTTGTTGGTGGTTTCTCATTTTGAGGTCGGTTTCTCTCTTTCCCTTTCTTTTTATTATAAATGTTTTGCACTTGTTCCATAGCCTTGTTTTGTCCAATTGAGGGACTTCTGGTGGTCCAAATGAGCTCAAATTCGAAGCACATCTTCCTTAGACTGAGACATGTCATGAACTGATTTTGCTAATCATGATGGCACCTACTATACCACCAGTAGGAGAACCAATTGTAGCCAAAGCGGAGAACTACTTTATCAAATGCAGAAAATGCAATTTTAAAATAAAAGTATATATTGAATAAAGCGGTAGTAATAGAGTCAAATAATATGCCTAAAACCTTGTATCAGAGTCAAACCAACCACTAACTATGGAATCAAGAAAATATAATGTCTAATACAACTGTGTCTCTGAAATACATGGAGATCAAGTATAAATGCTAAAGCCGAAGACAAGCAGGTAAAATCTGGATGCCAAGCTCACCTTGAATCTCTGAAGTAGAATGAAATCTACACGAACAGCTAGCTGTAATCATGGTCGAGAACCTGTACTTAGATCTGCACATGTGCAGTGTAGTATAAGTACAAGTTGCTAAATTTACCCGTACCCATTAGGCTTTAAGGGACCACTAGGCATATAACAATAATAAAAATAGTAAATAACGGAATACAATAAAGGAGTCATAGAAGAAAATAGCACAACAAGGAAAACTAGCGACTCAAATAAGAATCAAGTACAAATAGATATGTATCAGTAGCTAATCACATAACAGGGTCTTAAGCAATGAAGGAAAACATACCCAGAATCCTTGCAATTATATATCTGAACAATAATAAAATATATAAGAGTCAAAAAAAGACAGGAGGAGAATATGGATGGTATACTGGTAACCTCAAATAAAAAAGATGAATGAATGAATAGTAGCAATGGCACAATATCTCACATAACATGAAGTATTAATTAATCAATAATAACGATTAAGAAGTAATAAGAATAATAAAGTAATGCAATTAAACTCTAAAAAATTCCACAGAAAGAAGCACAGTGTACACAGAAAACACACTCACCACAGGCCTTACATCTCAGCCAGGGTACATTGAAGAAAAACAAGTGCAGAAAAGTAAATACAAACACATGAAGTAACTAATCCTGCGTATGCATCTCTTTTATTACCCGTAGGCCCAGAAGGTAGAACCCATGAAAGGCTAACCTAAATATTCTCGGTATATCTATCCTCCGCCCTATCCCCCCTCCGTGTCAGCCGCAGCCTGGAGGTAAGGTCCATGGAGGTATGTCACCACGTATGATTTCTAATGTCATCATAACCTCACATCCCAAGTCATAAAACCTAAAGGGTCTTATAGTCTGGTATCTCATTCCTAATATCAATAATATCGTCAAGCTGTACTCGGCAAGTCAGGCGTACAACACTTCAATATAATTATATCAGCAATATCCTCAATAGATCGGGTATCACCATGTATCCACAACCAATAATATGATTGGTGTCAAAAGATGTACTCACTATCGTACATCGACAGACTCAAGTGCCAGTGGCCGTACTTACTACTAATCTGGGTCAGACTCAAGTACCAACATTTATTAGTCTAATGATATTTTTCGGTGCCAGGGTGTAAGGCCTGGGCTAAATCAAGTAAAAATAGTATTACCAGGTGCTCAATACAATGTCGAGGCTAAAACAGTTAAAAGGTTATTTACTTATATTATTATTAAATATTTTAATTTATCAACTTATGTCACTATTCATCATTATTACCAAATCCATCTCTAGCCTCCAAGGCTCAATAAATATGTGGTGATACTGGCCCAGCCCCAATGCACTCTCATCGGAGCCAAAGGCCCAACCTCTCATGTCATGAATGCATACCATATCAACAAGTATACATCAACATATGATAATGTAATAGCAATTTCCTATGCCCTGCATAGGTACCTAGCCAACTTCTAAGTCACAAGCTCCATATAAATCAGATGCCAAAATATTAATAACAACATGGAATGAATGAAAGAACGGTACAAGATCACTATATCCACCTAGCTACCCAACCCAAAGATGCTATTTAGTACAATAATTAAAGCTATAACCCAAGAGATAGCCCTATAGAGCCTACCTGGCGTTCGACGATAACAAGCTACAAATTCATGAAACTTACTCTGACTGACGTTAAACGATCTCCAAATGCTCTGAAACTTGCATCAATGTGTTCTACATGTTAATACAAGTCTAATGGTATAATTTATGCTAAGTTCTAAACTGGACCTGAAATCATGCCTAATACGGGCTTGCGAGGCCCGACGAAAGGGAAAATAAATGTCGCCATGGGTTTCCCAATGTTATAAGAACCCGTGCTCTAAAATTGAGCACGATTCAAGTAAGGGAAGACCCTTGAACAACATGTAGACAATTGAGCATAAAAAGTTCTAAACAATCGAACTTTATGAATTTATACGTTGAATTCGGAAAAGGATATGTTACTACAATGAATAATAATCTTAAGGAACAAGGAATAACTATATAACTTTGGATATAATTGAATAAATCAAGAGTTCATGACTAGGGCATTAATGGAGGAAGAACGCTAATTTTGATAAAATTTAATGGATAAAATCACTTACCGAAGGTGAGGATGATGTACAAATTCTTCAAGGAACTTTCAATGAACTTTGGGGGATTTTCCAATACAAATTGCACAAATTCTACAGAGAAAACGAGAGGAAATAATGGAAAAGTGACCCAAAAAAGGGTGAAAACCACATAAAAAGTGCCTCGGGTATCGATTTATTAGACCAAAGTCTGATAAATTGATACAGGAAGTCATCCATTTATCAAACATTTTGTTAGATAAATTGGACCCTCTAATTTTTTGGCAGTTTTGGCCGATTTAGCAATCAAAATCTGCACCAGAAAAACAAGAACTGTTCTTAAATTCATTCTGTATTTTAGAAATGAAACGATGTCCAATTTTGACAAACCAAATATGTATTTTATGTGAAAAATATATTTTGAGCTCAACGGAATAAAAAAATTGACATCGAAGGTTGAGAGAAAATGACTCCTAACAAGGACTTAACCAAAACTAGGAAATTTCTAACTTTCCACATAACCATTCAAATCAAGCAAGAACACATTAGGAAGTGTATCAACGATAAAAATAGCCTAGGTTCACTATTCGGGAACTAAAGAAAGTGTCATAATTTCAATCTGACACTCCTAACACCAAAACACTATCCAAGTTCCACTTTAGGCCTTAAACTTAACTAAAACCCACAAATTGGCCTAAATTGCAAACAAAAACTCTTAAAAATAAACTTAAGGTCAATCTTGACTTTGTTTGTCATACCGGAGTAAATGAAACTATCGGAATTAAATTTCAAGCTCATCTTGAAGGAAAGTTGACTTTGGTCAACGAGTACTTAGTTTTAGCCTCTAAAATAGGCAATTTTAGATATTCTCAATCAAGTTGCTAGGGATCCAAACTACCAGTTCCATCAAGTTATAAATGACTTGGATCAACTACTAAAATACTCTAGAATGCAAAACATCATGCATTTATCATAAATAACCATGAGGGTTATAACAAGACATTTATGCCGGTATATTTGAGATATTTTTTTGGCAGCGGGGCCTGGGGGCCTGCTTTAGGCCCAATTTTTGACCCTATATATATTGTAAATTATGGGTATTAAAATTTCCATCTTGAATTTTTTATCATGTTTCTTCTTGTTTTAGGTTGTTTCAGGCAATCATGAGGTTTTTTGGGCTGTGCTCGCGACTTGCGGGAGCTTTTCACCAACATCTAGGTAGGCTAGATTTTTCCTTACTTCTTAGACTGGGTTCATATTGAATGCTGAACTCATATTGAATGCTTTTTGGATTCCATCCAATTGCTAGGTTGTATAGGTGGCTAATATACCGTTCCTTCTATTTTTTTATTCTTGTTTATCTTTTTGGGCCCCGTACGGGGGCTCGTTGCTAGTTGTAGGCTATATTTAGTGTTATAGACCTTTTGAGGGAGTCTGCGTTGCTGTAGTATTGGTGTTGGTTATTGATAACTATTTGGGTTATATGTGTGCTTAGCTGGTGGCTTCTGGCCTTTCTAGACTTCGAGCACACTCCCTATTTGCTTTGGTTGTTTTGTGAGCATGCATACCATGGTAAGCTTGATCAGTTGGGGCCTGTTGTATGATTTAATACTCTGGGAAGGGATTAAGGATAATAAAACAGTGGTTTTCTAAATTAACATTAAGAAAAAGAGTCTTGTAACTCGATCTCCAACGACCACAAGATGGTACAGGCTATTTTTATAAATATATAACCGGAACTTGGTTTTCATATATTATTTATGTTACATGGTTATATCATTTTTGTATAGAACAAAGGTTTGATGACTCAATTGGTTAGAACTAAGGGTCTGGGACTCTATTGATTGTCACTAAAAAGGCGCGAACCCTATATTTGATTAGGAGGTGCGGACCCCTTTAGTTGGCACTAAGAAGGTGAGGACACCCAGAGTAGGAATCCTGATAGGTGAGGAAAGATAAGTGCATTAGTACAGTTCTACCCCCTTGCGTCATCCTTCTATCGCTTGTTTGTGCCTTGCAGGCTGATGGGGGAGGTCATGCTTGGTTTTTTATAACTGATTGTACCTATCGGTAGGATGGTTTATTAGGTAGGTTTTTGTATGTTTTTCATTTTTATATGTATCCAGTGGTGGGATGGGGCACCACTGATCTATTAATTACTTTCCCTTCCACTTGTATTCTTATTTTCCCTTATTCTTACCCATTTTATTTATTGACTGTGTTGAGATGGATATCGCGTGTGTTTTCATGGGCTTGTGCCCTGTGTAATTTATTCTTAGTTATTTTTGTATTGTTATGACTTATCTTCCTGTACTGTTATTAATTATTTTCTTCTGACCTATTTTACTTACTCGTTGTTCTTACTTGTATTTGATTGATCTTGGTCGGTTGATGATGCCTACTGGGTACCCTGGGTTATTGTTACTCATGTTATATTTCTGTAGCATTTTTATGGTGCAGATACTAGCACGCGTCATTGTAGGTGATGAGATCATGCGGAGTAGAGGTGCGGGTTGATTTCGGAGATCAAGGTAAGCTCAAAGGTTGGAGATGAGCCTGTTCTCCAACTGTGTTGGGTTTCTTCCTTATCCTATTCAAGGAAAAATGGTTTGGTATTTACCTCCTATTGGAGCAGTTTTATATATTGTCTTTTGATTACTCTGATGTAGTTAGCTTTATTTTTTTCACAGTCACTAGTCCTACGACCTGTTGAATAAGCTTTTTTGTTATATGTATTTCTTCATCCTACTCTTTGTAAATTTATTTCTGCTGGCTATTTGTTATCTACCCATTGGTTGTCACTTTGGGATGCGAGATTGGGATTGTTTACCAGAGGGTGGTGGACTCCATAACGATCTGAGTTTTGGGTTGTTACACAATAGTATCAAGCATAGGTTTTCCCAGTTTCTGTGATAATGGAGCGAGTGTTAATAAAGTCCTGTTGATCTGTGCAGAGACGTCCATGACCTATGTTTGGGAGGCTACAGGGTTCTATAGGAATGAATTCTATTTCTTTACCCCCCCCCCTTAGTACTTGTGTTGTTTCTAGAAGTGTCTATTTGACTTCTCTCTTTTTGTAGATAGTGCGTACTCATGGTTCATCGATTGATAGGGATTTCCCTTTTCATGCTCATAAGACGCCACCCTACGGTAGAGATGGGGTGATTGTATATATTCAGCCAGTGGGTACTACTTCGGCATATTTTCCCAAAACTACAACTTCAATAGATCTACCGCCAATTCAGCATACTACTACAATGCCTCAACAATAGTTTACGCCACCCCAAATAGCCACTGTATGGTAGTTTATATGGCCGATGCTTATGATGTTTGGCAACATATCATTAGAGGTTCCTCAGGGTTCAGCTCAGGGGGAAGCCAGAGTGCTCAACCTTCCCAGGATCCTCCAACTATAATTTTTCTACCAATTCAGCCGATTGCACCACATCCTATTCCAGCACCAATACTTCTACAGTAAGTTAATGTCAAATTCCTTTCATCCTATGATGTGAGGGATGCTTGATCACTTTCTCTGCATAGCACCGGCCAAATTCTCAAGGGCAGCAGGATAGGACCCCATCAAGTTTATCACTGTCTGTGATGAGAGATTGAGGACCTTGGAGTTATTGGATAGGCGCGGGGTTTTTACTTATTTGCTCGAGGGAGCTTCAAGCTACTGGTGGAGAGTTCTTAGAGTATAATAGGCCAGGTAGGTCTCCAATGAATACCTGGAGTCAATTTTAAGAGGTCTTCTTGGACAAGTATATTCCCCGTAGTTCTTGGGAGGCTTAGGTCAGATTTTGATACCTTACAACAGGGATCCTTATCAGTAACAGAGTAAGAGACTAGGTTTGTTGAGCTATCGAGGCACGTAGTTGAGTTGATTCCTTATAAAGGAGGAGTGGATCCACTTCTTTATTTATGGATTGAGGCCCAATTTGTGTACAGAAGTGGAATGGATGTTAGTGTTGGGTAAATCATTTCTAGATATTGTTGATTATGTAAGGAACATAGTTGAATTACCTTTCGTGTCCCAAGGGGGTAGCAAAAAGAGGCAGTGTTACGAGGGTATTTACTCTTGTGCCCGATCAGAGGGAAGAGATTGCAACAGAGGTTAGACTAGAAGGAGATATCAGGCTTCCTTAGTGGCTTCAGAGGCAGGTGAGAGTAGACGGCCAGCTAGGGGCTCGGGTTCAGGGTTGCAAGGCTGATGCTTCTAAGTTGGGGGTCCAAGTATTAGTGCTTGGGACAAGATGGGGTACTTTTAGTGTGGAGACCACACGGTTATGCCAGGGATTTCCCTAAAGGTGTTAGAGATGAAGCTCTTGGAGCTTGTTACCAGTACGAAGATATAGGTCATCGAATGAGAGATTGTCCACGATATGGGATCACCTAAGCATCGTATCCAATGCAACCATTTTAGGCAACAATACCAACTAGAGGTGTCCATGCTCTGGTTCGGGGAGCTAAGGTAGTTCGTCAAAGGGATAGGGCTGAGGATCGCTAGGAACAGGCCCGTCAAAAGTTATATGAAATCCAAGGCGGGGCCGAGCTGGGAACCTCAGGTGATGATGTTCATGGTATGTTATTTTAGTTGTAGCTTTTGGATTTGTTTTATTTAGACTTGTTACTTGCATTATCTCATGCCTTTATCTATCTCTGTCTAGAGGGTGCTTATTTGTGATTTGAGTGTCGTTACACCTGTGGTTGGGCCCTAGTGGTGGATAGAGTGTTTGGATTATGTGCATTCTCATTACGGGGTCATGACGTGCGAGTCGACTCAAGGAGTCATGGAGATTCTTGGCCTTGATGTGGTTTTCTACGTAGGGGCTAGTTTCCTTACTTTTATACAATTCTTGGTTGTTTCTCTATGACCATTTCCTTAACTGTGATTGGTGTACTTCGTTAGATAGATGGTGGGACCTTTTGGACACTCGCTGGATTAGGATTTTCATTACTCGTAGGCTTGGAGGTTGGGGTTACCCCAAGGTACTTCTTAGCCCTTATGCTCCTTGTTTCTTTGTTATTCTTTTTCCTTGTGTTTCTCTTTTGCTTTTCATACTTTAGTGTTTGAGTGTGAGGTGGTGTTATGGTTCTGGTGTGTAGTTGTTCTCTATTTAGTGGTGTATTATGCATATGGTATCGTTAGATGTTTCTTTGGTTTGTCTTAGCAGTTGTGGTTTCTGTTTGGGGTGGTAGTAGTGTGGTTTCGACTTGACCCTTAGTTGTGCTCTAGTGTCCTTATTGTAAGGATGCTGGTAGCTGGGACTCAAAAGGGTTCTAGTGGCGAAGGTCTCTCGGACATACATTGTCTGTTGGTTGGGTATCTTGAGGTATAGAAAGGGGTATGTGAACTCGAATTCCCTAGCCAATTTAATTCTACAGGTACTGTCCTTTCTTTGAATTTTAAGGACAAAAGTCTTATTTAGTGGTGGATGTTGTAATGACCCATTTGGTCATTTCCTTGCTCTATGCCTTTTTCTATGTTTCGAGTGTTTCGATAGTTGGCCCAAGTCATTTGTTACTTTTTGGGATTGGTAGTTCGGTGCCCTAGCAGCTCGTTTGCTCATTATCTCAGTTTTTCTATTTTGAAGTTTCAGTTTTGGAATGGTGGAACCTGAGAATGAAATTGTAGTAAATGCACTTGAAATCAAATTCCAACAATTTTATTAGCTCTGGAATTCTGAATTTAGTTTAGAATGACCTTTGGTTCTCTTCCTGGGGTGTCTGGACTCGTTTTGGGTGTGCTTGTGGAAGTTGGAAAATATCCATTTTTTGTTTGTTTTGGTTCAAGGGTCTTTTTCATGAAAACGACCTACTTTGGATATTTTGACGATTCCATTAGACTCAGAATATCATTTCAATATTGTGTGTGTTTTTGGTTTGTTTAAATCTATGTCCGATTCCATTCCGAACCCAATGAAGCTTTTAAATATTGTATAAAAACAACTAGGTTATTGTCAAATTGCAAGCAGAGTTCCTTGTTCGAGATTGTGTGGCTTTTGGTCATGATCGATAGGATTGGTTTATTTTGTTCATCATGATCCCGTAGGTGGAAGCGCAATCACGTAGGGGAGTTTCTTCATCAGTGCGATCACGGTGGTTTTTTCCATAACTGCATTCTTCTGCTAAAATTGTGTATCGCGATCGCGCTGTGTTTTACCCTGCCAGGTCACGATCACATGGCACTTGGACGTGGTCGCGATGAAGGTGTCCAGTTCCTATAAATACCAGGTTCCAGCATTTCTATTTCATTTTTCCTCTCCCAAATTCTATTTCTCTTATTAGTTCTTGGTGCTAATTTTTAGGGAGTTGTTGGGAGTTGGTCGTGGTTTCTCGAGGAGTATTTGGGTTCTTATTTTGCCGTATTTTAAGGTTGGTTTCTCTCTCTTTCAATTTCTTTTTATTGTAAATGTTTTGCACTTGTTCCATGGTCTTTTTATGGCATTTAAGGACCTTCTGGAGGTCCAAATGAGTTCAAATGCAAACCACATATTCCTTGAACTTAGGCCATCATGTCGGTATAATAAGCAATTTTTTTGGGCACGATTTCCATCCTTATATAAGTTTTGAATTATGGGTCTTAAAAATCCCATCTTGACCTGTTGAGCATGTTTATGCTAGTTTCAAGCTATTTCGGGTGTTCCTAAGGTTGTTCAGCCTATGCAAGCGACTTTCTAGAGCTCTTCACTGGCATTTAGGTAGGCTAGATTTTTACTTACTTCTTTTACTAGGTTCATATTTAATTCTTGTTGGATTCCAACCATTTGGTGGTTAATATACCATTTCTTCTATTTTCTGCGCTTGTTTATCCTTTTGGGTCCCATGCGGGAGTCCGTTGCTAGCTATAGGTTGCGTTTACTGTGTACAGCCTGCTAGGGGCAGTCATGTGGCTGTATTTTTGGTGTTGGGTTATTGTGGCTATTCGAATCTGGCCTTTGTAAACTTCAAAAGCCTCCTTATTTGCTTTGGTTGTTTCGTAAGTTGCATACCTTGGTGAGCTTGATCAAGAGGGGGCCACTTTTTGATTTACTACTCGTGAGGGGGTGGTAAAGGATAATAAAATAGTGGTTTTTTTAACTAACACAAAAGGCAGAGTTTATATCTTGACCTCCCACGACCACAAGATGGTACGGGCTATTTTAATAAATATATAACTAGAACTTGGTTTTCATATATTAAGTGTGTTATGGGGTTATATAATGGCTTTGTTATGGGGTTATATCATGGCTTTTTAGCACTAAGTGTTGGGGACTCCATTGGTTGTCACTAAGGGTCCGGGACTCTATTGTTGGCACTGAGGGTCGAGAACTCTATTGATTGGCACTAAAAAGGAGCGGACCCTATATTTGATTAGGAGGTGCAGACCCCCTAGTTGGCACAAGTAGGCGAAGGCCTCCGGAGTGGGGCTCAAGGCATGCGGGTCCTGGTGAGTGCGTTAGTACAGTTTTCCCCCTTGCATCATCCTTCTATCACTTGTTTATTCCTGTGGGCTGAGGGGGGAGGGGGTCACGCTTGGTTTTGTATCCCAGTTTGTGCTTACCGTCAGGATGGGGCGTTAGGTAGGTTTTGTATGTTTTTTGTTTTCTATATGTATCTAGTGGTGGGATGGGGCACTACTGGAGTTTATCTTTTAATTTCTTTCCGTTTTTCTTATATTCTTGTTTTCCCTTATTCTTACCTGTTCTATTTTTCGGTTAGTTGAGCTGGATATCACGTGCTCTTTTATGGGCTTGAGCCCTATGTTAGTTATTCTTAGTTTATTTTCGTATTGTTATGCCTTATCTTCCTGTTTTGATTTTTACTTGTTTTCTTATGACCTGATTTACTTACTTGTTGTTTTTACTTGTATTTGATTGAGCTCTGATGATCGATGAAGCCTACTGGGTACCATGTGTTGTTGGTACTCATACTACACTTTCGTACCCTTTTTTTTGGCAGATACTAGAGTGGGTCATTCCAGGAGACGAGATCGTGCTGAGTAAAAGTGTTGGTTGATTTTAGATATCAAGGTAAGCTCCAATATTTGGGCTAAGCCTATTCTCGAACTGTGTTGGGTTTCTACCTTATCCTGTTTAAGGTAGAATGATTTATTATTACCTCTTGTTGGAGTAGTTTTTTATATTATCTTTTGATTACTTTGATTTAGTTAGCTCCATTTTATCACAGTCACCAGTTCTGGGAGGTGTTGAATAAGTTTCTTTGTTATATATATTTCTTCATCCTACTCCTTATTGCTTTATTTCTGCTGGTTATTTGTTATCGTCTCATTGCTTGTTGCTCAAGGCTGCAGGATTGGGCTTATCTATCGGAGGGTGGTAGACACCATCACGATCCTAGTTTTGGGTCATGAAAGAAATTAAACATCGCTCCTATCATTGTGCCTCCAGAATAGTCAAACCCTTTGAGTTGATGTGTGATGCGAGTGGGCTTGCCTTGGGAGTTACAATAGGGAGAAAGAAAGACAAACTATTTCACCCATTCTATTATGCAAGAAAGACTCTTAATACTGCCCAAATAATTTACATTGTGACTGAGCAAGAATTGTTGGTGGTAGTTTTTACTTTTGAGAAGTTTTATACCTATTGTCTTGGTACAAAAGTGATGGTTCATACTGATCATGCATTTATATGTTACTTCATGGTGAAGAAGGAGGCTAAGACAAAGTTGATACAGTGAATCCTCTTGCTTCAGGAATTTGACTTTGAGGTAAAAAATCAAAAGGGATATAAGAATAAAGTGACAGACCACTTATCACACCTTGAGAAAAATATGATGGATGGAGATACGAGGGAAACAATAGAAATTTTCCAAAAAAAAGTGTGATGATGGACACTGGAGATACCATTCCATGGTATGCTGATTTCATAAACTACATTATTTGTGGGGTGCTCCCCGAATACTTTTTCTTCCATTAAAGGAACCATTTTTGCATGATGTTAAAATATACTATTGGTATGAACCCTATTTATTTGGGGAATATTTTGATGGACTTTCTGGAGGTGTGTTACGAAAGATGAGATGCAAAGAATTCTGAAAGCTTGTCATTGCTTATCTTTCAAAGGACACCGTGGAGGAATATGAACGACTAATAAGGTGATTAAAAGTGGTTACTATTGGCAATCCTCTTATAGTGATGCTCATCATTTGGTGAAGTCTTCAACTGCACAGGGGAGTTACACGGAGGCATGAGATACCAATGAACCAATACTTGAAGTTGAATTATTTGACATGTGGCGACTTGAATTGATGGGGCCATTTGTGAGCTCATATAACATTAAATACATCTTTGTGGTTGTGGACTATGTATCCAAATGGGTAGAAGCAGTGGATCAACATATTAATAAGGGAAGAAGTGTCACCCAATTCTTAAAGAGGAACATTTTGACAAGTTTTGGGACTTCCTGGACCATCATTAGTAATGGTGGTACTCATTTTGTTAATAAGTTGTTTGAGGCATTGCTAGCTAAGTATGGGGTAAGGAACAAGGTCACCACATCTTACCATAGGCAAGTTAGATGATGCTATATAGGATTATCGCACATCTTTCAAGACACCAATTAAGATGTCACCTATAATCTCGTGTTTGGGAAATCCTGCCATCTTTTGTTGGAGCTAGAGCACAAGGCCTTTTGGGAACTAAAGAAGCTAAACATGCAATAGAAAGATGCCACAAGAGCCCATATTAATGAACTGCATGAGCTGGATGAGTTTTTCCTCAAGGCGTATGAAAGCTCGTCTTTCTATAAAGAGAATGAGGATATAGATTGATAGAAAGATTTTGAAAAGAGAATTTTGAGAAGAGGATGATCTACTTCTATTCTTTCTCTAAAAAGCTAATATTCAAGTGGTAGGGTCCATTCAAAGTAATTAAGGTCCACCCGAGTGGAGCGGTGGAATTGGAAAGCAATGAAGGAAGAAAATTTATTTTGAATGGATAGCTCTTAAAACACAACTTTATTGACCATCCAAGGGTAACCATGATTGAGGTTCAATACCTTAATAAATCTTGAGTAAGAGACTGAATACCACTTTGTTCCATGATGATAAATAAGGCGCTTTTTAGGACGAAACCCAAGTGGTTTTTGCTTTTATTTATTTTTATTTTAATTTTAATTTTTTCTTGATGGTGTGTGAAGTGTATATGAAAAAAAGATTACAGGAGTGTAAGATAAACCAAAATGAGAAGCACAAATGTTAAATACAGAAAAAGAACAAATTCGATGAGCCTCACCGAACAGGTTGGCGAGCCTCACCGAACAGGTCGGCAAGTCGCCGAATATGCATGTGGAATCGCATAATTGCTGCTAGAAATTTGGAAGCATTGTTATTTAGGGTGATAGTATGGAAAACCGGTGTGTTGCTCACTTGGTCGGTGATTCACGATGCATCACCAATTTTCCTAACTAATATCGTGGGTCATGCGATGTGGGGGCAGTTTAATAACTTAAAAAGCATTGAGTTCAAACGATGGTTTGGATTTTATAACTTCTCCTTTTATTACCAAGGAACACATCACTATAAATACCATATAACTATAAAGTCTGATCATTACTTTGTGATTCCTCATCTTCTACTTATGAAGAACCCATGTAAATACTTGCATCACACAATCAGGTTAAAAATTCTTTACTCTTCTTCCACTTTGGACATGATCACTAGAATAGGATTATCCTTAATTATTAGAATGTTATGATGTGTTGATTTAAAGTGTGATTCTATCTAATGAATTGTTAATTGAATGTGAAATTCAAGTTTGCTTATTGAATTGGGAATAATTGTTGGTGTGAGCCATATACTTCGAATTCTGTTTGAATAGGAGCATTTGATAAATTATACTTGTTAGATCAGGGAGAAGTTTGATTACCTTAATTTTAATTTGAAACCTAAATCTAGATTATTTTTATTTGTAAATTTTGTTGGTTTCTGAGCAAAATATCTATAATTAGTGTGTGGTTATGTATGGGGAAGTTTGAGTTCCCTGTTTTGACTCCTAAATGCTTTAATTGGATCATGTTAGTGGTTGAGTTATGAAAAATTACAAAAAACCTTGGACTGTGCAACAAATTGCAACTTCGATGATGCGACATGTGGAATCAGTAATGTGCTTATCATATCAATATGTTGCCAAAATTGTACAAGCATCACCTAGTATGATAGTGTCTCTAGGTTTTCAAATGTATAAATAACAAGTCACCGAATGTGCTGCTTGTATCACCAATCATGTCGGCGACATACCAACCACGTTTGGTGATGCACCTAATAGTTTTCATGTACTATGTTTCTAGCATTTATTTCTTCAATCATGTCCAGGTATGGCACGCAAACACACTGCAAATAAGAAATCTTGTAGGGAATCAACATTACTACCACCATAGTCACTGAAATAAGAATCAGAGGAAGAAGATACTTGGGATACTACTCTTGTCCACATGGCCTATGGAATAACCTTTGTCATCTCCACCTAAGAAGAAAAAAAGGGGAAGATTTCCTGAGAACCAAATCCAATAAGGTGTTGAACAAGCTAAAAATTCCGAGACAAAGAACAATTGTTGAAGAAAAGAGTTTGTCTATGAATGGGCTCGCCGGACAGTATGTATGTATCATGGATGCCATCTTTAAACATGAATTTGGGTGGTATACTCGAAATGTTCTGAAGTACAGAACCACTATAGTGTGATAATTCTACAAAGCATACAATGATCAATTACATACGAAGAAGATAAGATAGAAGTAGTCAGTGCTATCTATGGTGAGATTTAGAGGTATTGAGGTACCGTGTGATAATGAGGCTAACAATGCGGTTTTGGGATGTGACTACCACTATACCCAGTTCTACTCCAACAGGTGCATGGATCATTTGGATACTTTGCGATCGTGGCTATAATTTTTACTTAGCAATGGTACACCTCTATGAATTTATCTTACGACGTAGTTACTAAGGCAGATATGAATGTCATCAAAAACTACTAGCTAAGACTTGTCATCAAAAACCTTATACCACCGACTCATAAGACAGTCCTTATCATACCATAATAATAGTGGGTACTATCATAGCTGAAGATAGGCTAAACCTAGGGATGATTATCCGGCTTATGATCGCCACTAGATTGTAGCAAAGGAGTACTTCATAACTATTCCCAGTATTGATTACAGATTGTTTAGACTGGCATGAGTCTTATTTTACAGTTTTTATATGGAGGTTAAGCTATTGTCTACCTTCAATATCAAGATTACTGTTGAGTTTAGGCAGGCACAATAGGATATACCACAGGCAACATCAGAAGTTGGCCCAGCATTAATGGAGACTGATACTTTCGAAGATAACACTAGGGCCACATCTTCCTAGCCACCACCACAAATAACTACACCTGAGGCTTTCCTAGTGTCATCGACTCAGCCCCATCCATTTCAACATGCATGATTCCTCTACTACTTCTGAACCAATATTATCACAGGCATCTATGTTATGCTGGGACAGTTGGCACTCAGTGAAAATCAAGGGGTTCGGATGTTGATGTAGAGTATAGTGCGACACTTAGAGAGGTTTCAGAGTGAGATGAAGGAGGCTTTACAGAAGGCCATGGACCCCATTCTTGAGGAGCACTAGTAGTTATGTGACCTACCTTCTATATATGGTTGTTGGATCGATTCTTATGCGGAGCAGCTGTATAGGTTGAGAGAGTAGTGACAATCGAGTTCTGACAAGATTTACACAGACCTACAAGATGTATTTACTCATGTGATGGATGAGATTATGTCATTAACCTCTACAGATTATCTATTTAGTGATCTAAGTGCTGAACCAGTGCCAGCTTTTCCAGCTTCAGGTATGTCTACTAATACCACTATGGTCCTCTTGGTAATACTATTGATATTGTTGTTGCTACTATTGTTTGAGTATATAAGGTAGAACTTATATGAAAGTAAGGATGACATAGAGGATATGGAGATGATAATGTAGGGGAAAGATGTGTTAGACTTTGGAGAGCCTACTGAGGCTAGGCTACTAAACCATTTGCTGATCTATTAGACTTTGACCTTGCACGGTGCAAGATGATTAAGAGTGACACACTGCAGGAGGCACTAATCAAGTCTTTTCAGGATACCACACAGGTCGGCACCAGTGAAATGAAGGAAATCGACACTCCAGTTGATGAGAATCTTGATTAGATTATGTGCCGGGGGGGCTTCTACTCTTTATATTTGTTCTTATTTTGTGGTATTGAGAACATTGCCAAATCTTATTGTATTGGGGGTGAGGGGGTATTTTGGGTGTTGTTTATTAGTGGTTGTTGATATATTTTATGATATTTTGGGTATTCAAAATGTTATGATGTTGGTCTGTATTATAAAGATGATCAGTTTGTAGTTTTGTTGATTGTTAGTTTCATTTTGTTAGATTGTTTCATTTTAGTATTTCTTGCTATTTTATCTATTAGTTTCTTATAGTTTCATAATAAATGACCGAATGTTGTTATTTGAAAAAAAAATATAGAATAAATGGCCCTATATATTTTTAACTATTTATGTAAGTCAGTAAATCAAAAATTAGCTAAAACCGCTTAGACAAAATTGGTACTTTTAAGAGCACTATGCATCATAGGGAGTCCAAGACCTAAGATTTTATTTCACGCCCATTATTCTGAATTATGGTAAAAGATGAGCTCTTGAAGCACTATGTTGTGAATAATAGTGTCTTGTATTGTCTATGTTGTTCTTGTATAGCAGTTGTGCACTTACTGTGGTAGATATTGTATAATTCGTCAGTTATGAATGATGCTTTGAGTGAATGTGTTGCGTGACAAACTAATTTTGAATGGATTTGTTTACTTGAGGAAACCTAGATCTTGACTGGTTTCTTGATCTCTACTTGTGGATTAGGTGAAATTGGAGAAAT
>JBDJHY010344080.1:6226-18809 GCA_039654485.1 Withania somnifera | reverse complement strand
CTTGGGGAAACTACCGAAATGCTCTAGGATGCAAGATACTATGTATTTATGATAAATGACCTTAAGGGTCATTACACAGATGAACCGCCTATTCTATCATTTGTCTTGGTCTTTTTATCCAGTAACGTTCCTTTTGGGTGATGGATTGAGGTGAGCCGTCTGGTGATAGGAAAAGCGTCTCTTAATCAAGAAAAACATGGTTGTTTTCTATAAAATTTCTCCAAACATCCTGATATCGACTTAACCCTACAAATACTTAGTAAATGCGATAAAACACATTGTTGTTACTCAAGATCACGCCTTATTTCTTGGGTTCTAAGGTAATATGTGACATAATATACCGTCACACAGTCCTAGACTCTTAGTGTGAAATAAATAGAGGTCCTAGAACCTTTGTGCCAAATCAGTGTCAATAAAATAACCATAACAAACATAATAAATAAAAACAAAGTTGTAGTTATATCTTTATGATAATAGCTTGTACCCTTTCTTGGTAGCGAGAAGACAATTAAAAAGCTAATAAAATTTTTCAATAAGGGTAAAAATATTTCAAGAAGAATTTGCGGAAAAGAGGTGAAAAACTCACCTAAAACAAAGAGCAAATCACGAAAGAAGGTTAGCATAACTCCAACACAACACTAACAATAAAGAATTCACCATATTTGAGTGAACAATCATGAACCTACTATTAAAGACATACTCATGCTTGAAGAGGAGGAAAATGAAGAAAAACACTTACAAAAATTTAACAGAATAGGCCAAGAAGTGATCCCCCACCCAACACAAACAATACCAAGAAATTCCCCAAAAATTAGGACTAAAATATGATGCGAGAAATGGAATTTGAGAAAGTAAAATTGTATTCCAAATGATATATAAGTGTTGGAATTTGGCATTTATCGAAATTGTATGCCTTCATTGTGATCGCGTACAAGTTCAACACGACCACAACCTGGTAGGGTAAAACATAGCACAATCGCACAACTGTGCACCATGATTGCGATGCACAATTCATCCAAAGGGCATAATTGAGTAAAAAAGTCACTACGATCGTGCTGAACAATGAACTCACACTACGGGATTGCGACCCAAGTGATGTGATTGTAATTAAAGCGATGTGCCTGCTATTTCAATAGGAAAATAATTGTTTTTTGCAACATTTAGTAGCTCCAACGAGGGACCGAAATGGAATCCGGCATGGATTTTAATAACACAAATATTTACACAATATGGAAATAAATTTCTGTACCTAATGGAATCATTGAAATGGCCATTAGAGGCCGTTTGCACGAAAAATACCCCTCAACTAAAATCAACTAAAAGAGGATATTTTCCATCTATCCACAAGCATACCCAAAACGAGTTTAGCCATCCAAGAACTGAACGAATAGACCTCCTAGAGAAAAATCATAATTTCAGAGCTGATGGAAGCAACGAAATCCCATTATGGCACTCCGATAACCATGTACTAACCCAATATAAAACTCACATCTTAATGAACTGCCTTTCCAATTAACAACTTAATCTCAATATGAAAACCCCGGTACAAGAACCAAATATCCCTCTAGTACAAATTCGGCATTTTGGAGATAAGAAAACTATTAGAATTTGACTCTGAGAGAATTTACTAACAAGTTCCACCATTTTAAATCTAAAACTTCAAAATAGGAAATCTGAGATACCGAGCAACCGAGTTGCCAGGGCACTAAGCTAATAGTCACGGAAGTCATAAATGACTTGGGGAAACTACTAGATGGCTCATAACAGAGAAAAAGTCAAAATGCAAAAAAAAAAAGGACCAAACAGGTCATTACAACACCAACAATAAGATGGAAATAAAAAAAGTCAGGCAAGGGAAAGTACCTTGAGAATCAAACTAGTTATGAATTATTCGGATCATATACCCCTTCCCAGACCTGAGGAAACTCGACTAAATAGACAATGCATGTTTGAGAGACCTTCGGTACTGGGACCCCTTCGAGCCCCAACTAACTAGCACCCTTAAAACAAGGCCACCCCTACCTCTCAGGCCAATACACCTCTGACTAAACCAACTCACTTGAATGCACCCCATAAATAGGTCACTGCTAGAGGTCAAGGAAAAGCCATACTAGCAGGTAACAGACACTGAACATGAACCCCTACCTTGTAGGAGCTCACCCTGGCACCCACACTACTACCACCTGGATAAGAAAACACAATTATCAAACCAACCCAAGGAAAAACCTAAGGATATCACACATGAAATTCAAAATTAAAAAAAGCACGACCACCCACCAGAACCACAACACTACCTCACATGCAAACACCACTGGTGCACTGCCCATGGGTATAACAACACTCACAATACAGGTAAGCACTCACTAAAAAAAATATAAAAATCATGAAATAATGAAAAACACAAGTCAAAACGAAACATAATTTGGGGCTCCCGCCTTGGCCCTACCTCGGATCACATAGATCTTATAACGGGCCCTGGCTTAGCGATCTATATCTCTCTGACCACCTCCCTAAACTCTCTGAGTCAGAGCCTGTCAACTTCTAACCAGCAGCACTTCCTGAAGTGGTTGCACTAGAAATAGTGCATTTGTGGTCCCACACCATGACAATCTCTCATCCGGTGACCCAACTCTCTAAACTAATAGCAAGCTCTAGATAGACGATATCTAACTCCTCTGGGGTACTTCTATATGAATGTGTATGATCTCCTTAGTGATAACACCCTATCCTATCCCCTGCATGAATACCTGAGCCCCAACCTGGCCACCTCATCCTTGTGACCCTGAACTTGAGCCCCTGGCAGGCTGACTACTCTCCCCTACCTCCGAAGCCCATATGGAAGACTAACACATCCTATAAGTCTAGACCTTATTATAGTATATGGCCTCTGATTAGGCACCAGAGTAACTGCCCTCATAACGTTACCCCTTCTCTCTACCTTCTTTGGACATGATGTAACTCAACCATGTTCCTGGTATAAAAAAACCATCTGGAATCAATTTTCACAACACCAACATTCACTCTACCTCTCTATGAACATCAGACCTCAATCCAAAAGTGAAACGACAGATCTATTCCTCCTCAATCGGAATCAAGTCAAATGCATGTCTCGATAGCTTGACAAATATTGTCTCATACTTTTTATTTAAAGAGAATCCCTGGTGTAAGGTATCAAACTCTGGCCTAAGCCTCTCTTTGTCAATACAGAGCACATATTTAGCCAAGAAAGTCTCTAAAAGTTGACCACAGGTCAGTTGTGTAGACCCAGCTATCCTACAGTCTTTACGCACACTCCACCATTGGCTCGCAGATCCCTCGAGAAGATAGGTAGAAAAACAACTCCTACCCAGCCAATAACTCCAAGGTCCTAAACCTCTCCTCATAAAAAATGATAAACTTTTTGGGGTTCTGCCCTGCTGCCTCTGGAAACTAGCTAGTGTTATGCTGAGAAAGTGATCAAGCATCTTCCTCATCTCATGTTATGGAATACATTTGGCATCGGCTTACTACAGAAGTAGTGGTGCTGGAATATGTTATGGTCCTACCGGCTGAGCTGGCAGGAGAATTGTAGCTTCTAGGTCCTGAAAAGGGTGAGCATCCTGTTCGGTCCCCGGAGATGAACTCCAAGGAACCTCTAACGGTACATCACCGAAAATCATAAGCATCTATTTGCCCACTGTGTCCATCCCGTCGGTAAGCTAAAAAAGGGATACAAAGCTAAGCATGACCGACTCTGTCAGCAAGCGCATAAGGTACAAATAAGAGATAAAAGGAATATACAAGGGGATATAACATTTCTAGTGCAGTCAAAAGGCCCTCCTTGCCTGGGTCCCACATTGTCATCAAGGGGTCCGGGCCCCATTAATGGAGTCCCTACCCCTAGTACCAAATAAATTGGGGTCCCAAACCTTAGGCAAAATTAATACTGGTCCCAGAACCTTAGTGACAAATCCATTGGGTCCTAGTCCCTTAGTTCCAAATCAATTGGGGTACCAGACCCTTAGGCCAATTCAATTCTTACAATATAACCCCGTAAAGTACATAATATATAAAACAAAGTTAAAGATATATCTTTACGGACATAGATTGTACCATATTATGGTCGTGGGAAATAATTTTTAAAACTATACATTTTTATTTAGCTCATAAAACAACTTTTTATATCCTTTACCCCTCCCCGAGTAGTAAGTCATATACCTGATAAACCTCTCGCAAAAGAACTAAGACAAATATGAGTGCACATGGAGTCTAGGAAAGGACAAAAGCTACTAGCTAATAACACATCTCACCCGAACCTCTTCCAAAAAGCTACTAGCTAATAACACATCTCACCCGAACCTCTTCTAACAACCCAGGTCTAACATTGCAGCAACGCAGCTTCCCCCGACAGGTCGGGCACACTAAATGCAGTCTATAGCTTAAACTAGCCCCTCGTATGGGCCCTGAAATTATATGAAAGTGCAAAAAAATTATGGAAAGACATACCGAATGCCTATCCAACCCACAAACTAGTTGGAACCCAAAATTCAATTAATATGAACCCAGTATAAGAAGTAAGGAAACCTAGGTTACCTGGACACCTGTGAAAAGCTATTTCAAGTAGAGCGCACAACACAAATAACAGTTGACACCCCAGAAATAGCCCGCTACTACAAAAAACACAATCAATTGTTGAAGAGGTTATTTTTCAAACCCATATTATACCATATATAACGGGTCGTACTTCATCCCTACAATAGGCCCCCAAGCCCCAAAACCCATTAAAATAGACTAATTATACTAGCATAAAAGCCTTAGATCAAGGGACGCGTGGTTTCACTTTCACCTTAACATGGCCTACAAAAGGTCCTCGATTGGCCAATAAAAATCATCTATCAAGGGTGAAAATATTTCAAGAAGAATTTGGTAGAATTGAGGTTCAAAACTCACTCAATATGAAGTGAAAATTATTTGAGAAGGTTAACCATATCTTCCAACTCCACACCACCATGCTAACAATCAAGAATTCTCTACAATTTATCCAAGAATCAAGAACCTACCATTAAATCCATACGCAAGTATGAAGAGTAGGAAAAGGAAGAAAAAAATAACAAAAATAGAACCCAATACCCCAAGAAGCAATCCCGGCACAACACCAATAATACCCAACAATTCCCCAAGAATTAGCACTAAATATTGATGGGAGAAATAGAATTTGAAAAAGGAAAATGGAATTAGAAATGAAATAGAAATGTTGGAACCTAGTATTTCTAGAAACTAAATGCCTTCATCGCGATCGCGACTAAGTGCCACACTATTACAACCTAGTAGGGTTAAACACAATGCGATAACACAACCATGCACAATGAATAATACAACTGATCATGACCAAAACCTATTACTATCACAGCCCAGAGTGATGCGATTGCAAATAAGGCGTTGTTCCTGCAATTTTAATAGCAAAACAATTTTTTTGCAACATTTTAGAGATCCCAATAGGGGATGAATTTTAACAATTCAAATATGCACACAACATAGAAATGACATTATAGATATAATGGAATCGTTGAAACGTCCATCGAAGGTTGTTTGTACGAAAAAGACCAAAAAAAAAAAAAACCAACCAAACTAGGGCATTTTCCAACTTTTCACAAGCGTACACAAAATGTGTCGTACACCCCAAGAGGTGAACCAGGTATTATAACCCAAAATCACCATTTTGAAGTTGATGGAAGCGTAAGAGGCCAATTACAAAACTCTGATAACCATACACGAACCCCGGGCCAAAGATCAATTCTTAATGGACCGAATTTCTGCAAAACAACTCAAACTCAACACGAAATCCTCAAGACACAAACCAAAGATCCATATTGACCAAAGTCAGCATTCAGTAGATAAGTGAGCTGTCAGAATTTGATTCAGATTCTATTTACTATGAATTGAGTCTCAAGTTCCACCTTTCCAAAAATGAAACTTCAAAAGAAGAAAATGAAGATAATGGGCAACCAATCTACAAGGGCACCAAAGTACCAATCCCAGGAAGTCATAAATGACTTGGGGTTACTAACAAATGACTCTGAACATGAAAAAAAGGTAGAAAGAAAGAAAATGACCTAACAGGTCATTACAAATTATGAGGCATATAATGATATGACTAAGAAGGGGAAATGCGGTTGATCTATAATTTCTGGTATTTTTATTAATTTGATAGTTGATACTAAATCTGTACAGCCGATGGTTAATTTACAGTATTGCTATTAATTTTATATTGCATTCCAAAGCAATGTGGTTGATGTGTCATTTCTGGTATTTCTATTGATTTTTAAGAAATGTAGTTGATATGTATTTTTTGTTATTGCCATTAATTTTATAATTGATGTTAAGGAACATAATACTGACTTGTATTCTATTTCATTACCTTGCATTATGCATATATTAGCTCATTGTATACTTTGTCTCTCCACTTTTCAAGCACATGTGTTTATGGTGCCTTCTTATAAATTATTATATTGTTTTCCTCATCTATTTAACTAATTGGAAATTTGTTGTGAACCTAATATGGACAAATAAATTATATGCTCTTGAGATTGGAGGGAAAGGTCACTTGAGGGTGAAAAGAAAAGCCTTTATTAATGTGAGTTTAAAGAAATCAATGGTACTAGATCAGTGTTATGTGATGGATGAAATTAGTATTAGCAAATTCTTATTAATATTCATTCCACGAGCTAGTCTCTCAGTTTTGTCGAATGTACCAATCCTATCATGGGTAGACTTGTGGAATGGAGACTAATCGAGATTTTATGGATTCTAACTGTGATGCCTTATCACAATGGATGGGGTTTATTCCTATTAGTTATGAAATGGAATCAAGAGGAGGACTTCACCTAATGGTCAATGG
This sequence comes from Withania somnifera, assembly GCA_039654485.1. Classification (NCBI taxonomy): domain Eukaryota; kingdom Viridiplantae; phylum Streptophyta; class Magnoliopsida; order Solanales; family Solanaceae; genus Withania; species Withania somnifera. The sequence continues at coordinate 11,932 of JBDJHY010344080.1, read as the reverse complement.
ATGTAATTACACATTTGTATGAGTTGGATATTATCACTTGAGTTGTCTCGTAATGTTTTGTTCTTGATGTGTTTATTAGGACTTGGGTTCAGATATAGTCAATATCTTGGTTTTATCGATTCATTACTGGTTCTACTGTAATGTTAATTACAATTATTTCATGACCCAATTTTTCAGGTCACGATAGAAACTATTAATGCACCAGTAGGAAAAACAATCCCGTAGCCTAGAGCTATAAGCGTTAAGCTACGATAGCAAATAAGGATGCACCATCACAATAAGCGAAGGAAATAGGAGAAGAGATAAAGTAAGAGAGACATCATAACATAAATGGGGTCAACAACCTTCACAAGACCTGGTGTCAATACATAGAAAACCCACTAAAGAATACATACTAAAAGGTATCATAAACACAAATAAAGGTGCATCTCTAAAATACAAAAGAGACACAAAAAATAGGATAATAAGATGCAGGATATAGCTAGAAGCCCAAATTTCAACCTATATCTCCAATAAAGGCACATCCATAAGTAACGAACAACAATGTCAGCAGCGGGTACTAGTACTCAGATCTACAACAGGGAAACATGAGTGCAATATTAGTACTAGTCATCGAAGCAACAAGTACCTAATAGTCTATGAGAGACTACTAGGAAAATAAAAAGTATAATCATAGAAAATAACAATAATGTATAGAAAAGTAGCTCATGGAGCAAGTAGAACAACATAGGAATCTAACACATAAAAGGAAGCAAGAAAGCTGATAGTAAGGCGATAACGCTAGCTATATCACATAGTAGGAAGTCGGGTAGGGAAAGAAGTAAATAGTCGAGATTCTCGTTGCAGTACTATAATAATAACTAATATGTAAGGAAAGATAGAGAGTAAATAATATGAAGAGGAATGTATTTTTTACCAATAACCTCAAGGACAAGGAGGGAAGATACAACAAGTAGAAATAGGCACAAGTGAAACTACCAGGTAAAAGATAATCAATAGGTTAAAACTACAACTACTACATGCAGGAAAAAAGTAGTAAAAGCATGTAAAAACCCTTCCAAGCCCCTATAAGAATGGAAATATACACACAGGCCCATTAGGTAGGACCCATGGAAGGGCTTAATTAGAATGCCTCTTCTCTACCACAGACCCCTCGCTTTGGTGTGACTTTTCCTAAACAACAAGGTCCATGGAGGTATGCAAATCACATACAAAATTCCTAACATCACAGAAAGACTCTTATATTAATATCACGGAGCCATAGGGAGGTTCACATCCCGGAATCAAGTTCCTTGATATAATGATGTTGCCAAACTATAAGTCCCAATAACTCAGTGACACATGTCTCAATTTCTTTGGGAAATATGGTCTCGAACTAATAAGCATGATGTAATAGAAAAAAGGCTGTACACGCTGCTGAAACAAAGTAGAAATTAAGTGCCAACAGTAAGTACCTAGAGTTCGGGTGTTAAACCTAGTCTAAAACAAGTAAAAAAGGTAGTAACGTGTACCCAACATGCATCCAAGTTTTAAAAAAGGAGAAAAGTTTCTTATGTTATTATTAATTATTAGAAAGTCCTATTTATACCAATTTTAGCCAACTTATCCAATTAATATTTGAAAACTTACCCAAAAGGCAAAACATTCTTGGAAAAGATTAATAATAGGACCTGAGCCTCAAGGTATACTCTCAGAAGTTAAACCTCATAGTGCTCACACTGTATGAATACAAACTCATAAGCAATATCTACAGCTAATATACACCCCACGGATGCTCCCTCTAAGATGTAACTAGCAGCACACAACAACCATTAAAACCCAGGCGCAAAATCCAAAAACCAACCCATGCATCAATTTCCTATACTTCAAGAGTCACCCTACGACTATCACAAGGCAGAAACTTAGTCACAAATGGCATATTACAACAAGTGTCTTCATTAAGAAAGAGATGAAATGAATTGAATAAGTTGTCAAGCGCTACAGTACAACCTAGAAACCCCAACCCACTGATTCTATATAGAATAATAATCCAAGCTATATCCCAAGTGTAATCCCTAAGAGCCTACCCTTTTTCCAGCGAATGTAATAATTCATCACACGTCGATTAACTTTTCTAATGACAAATGGCCTCAAAAGAATGTGAAACTGTTAAATATGAATCTACTCATCAAGATGAAGTTAACAGTATAAATTATACTAAATTTTAAACTGGGAAAAAATAAAATAGGCCAGCAAGATCCGCTAATCATACTCGAAAACAAAATTCATAACCAACTCCCAGCAACTACAGGAACTTGTGCTCTAAAATGAGTACTTTTTGAGTAATAATTGGGCTAAAAACACCAGTATAAGATAAAGAATAAGGTGCAAAACTTTACAAAGTTAACATTAATTAATGAAGGAACTAAGTAATGGAATGAAGATGAGGCATCAAATACAAAGTAAAATGTAGTCAAAAGCACCAAATGTGATCACCAATAAAACTATAAGCCACAAATTACCAAGAGTTAACAAGATTTAACAATGGATACTATTGGGGAAATTATCATGGAAATAAAGAACAAGTAAGGTGAATTACCTACCATAACAATGACGAACCAAGAATTGAGCTAAGAAATGTCACCCACATTTATTTGTAGATTCCTAGCCACTTTATAGTTCTTGTGAGAAGCCTAGAGAGAGATAACAATTGGGAAATAAGCTGAATATTTGAGGTTGAAACACACATATATATAACTAGAATTGTTGCACCTACGGAAAAAAAGGTTGCAATTGCGACAGAATGGTCACAGGGGCGAAAGGTCCCCAACCCACCTTCCTTTATAGGTGTGGAGAATCCTCCCTAGGGGTAAGGTCACAAGTATGACCAAGATTTCATAGGTGAAAAGTTCCCTTAATCCCTGTCATAAAGTTACGAGATGAAAATCGTAGGTGTGACATTGCATCTGCGACCAAGGTGTCGATAGTACAATTATAACTATTAATGCCTACACCAGTAATTCAAACAAAGTTGGAATTTCTCTGATAAAGGTTCAATATAAGTCCTGGATCCAATACATGCAAATAAATCATGTACACACAGTCGAAATAATATTATGGACTCAATAACCCGGTCCAAATCCTAATACAAGGTCGTCTCGAGGAAATGTTTACCAAGTCAAGACTAAAGCCAAACTCTAAAAAAATCCCAAACATACCCCAAAAAACACCAGAATCCTTGATATCAGAGTCAAACATTGAATTTTTGTCCAACTATTATCTTGTTAAATGAGCTATACCATACAAAAACCTCATAGACTTGAACCAAGGGCCCCCTTGGTGAAATCCACATTCTGGAGATAAAATAACTATGGTTATTCAATTTCCAGCTCATATTGATGGGATGTTGAATAAAGTTGATGAATACTTAAGTTAGGCTATAGAAAGGGGAAATTAGATAAATCTCACACGAACTAGAAGGGAGCCAGACTATTGATACCAGTAGGTCATAAATAACCTGGAGCAGCTACTGAAATAATCCAAAAAGCAAGGAAACACATAAAACACATAAATAATGTAAGGGTAATCCCATCATCCACTACTAAAAAGTACTTCAATCGCAAAAAATAAAGAAAAATAGGAAAATAAGGGAAGAAAGGTACCTGAAGGCTAAAAAAACTATAGATAATGTGTCCTCATCTCACTCTCAAACTCCCAAGATGCCTCCTCGACCGTACGATGTGTCCTCCACACCATAACCATAGGTATGTCCTTACATCTCAACCTCCTGACATCTCCGAAGAAAATGGAAACCGGCTTCTCAATGAATTATAGACTTTCATCCAACTACAAAGAATTCCAAAGGAGTACATACAACTAATCTAGAATATAGAACTACAAAATAGATACATAGAAAAACAGATGAATGGATGAATAAATAAGAGGAAAGTCTAGTCGGTATGCAACATCCCCAACCGTCTCAAAAATCTTAAAAGGTTCAATATAGTGGGGCTCAAATTTCCCCGACTACGTAACCTCATACCTACAGATACAACCAATCACCGATCAAAAACTCTAAGGAACAAGTAAATGAACCATGTAGCTCTCTTGAATACTTTGCCATTCTTGTAGTATATCCTGAATCCTTTAAACCAATCAAGAGAATGTCAAACCAAATCGGTACCCTGATCTCTAGCCTCAAAACCATCGAACCACTAAATAGATGACCTACGCCGCCTCCTATACAATGCCTTAAATAATGCCATATGGATGGTGGAGTGATAATTAGTATTACAAGAAAAAATTTCAAAAAAACAAATATGGAGCCCACGCACCTCAAAATCCAACACAAAAGCCCTCAACATTTTCTTTCAAGACATGAATAGTCCTCTAAGACTAACTGTCGGTATGAGAGTGAAATGGTGTACATAATTGAACCTCAGTACCCATCTTTCATTGAATAGTCCTACAAGTCTAGGAGGTGCACTGCTTGCCCACAGAAATAATGTGATTGAACCATCTCTTGAAGATAGTATGAGCGAATTTCACTGTTAATGTTAGAGGAATGACCAAGGATGAAATGTGCTGAATTAGTCAGCCTATCAATGATAACCCAAATGGATTGATGACCTCTAGAAGTATGTGGAAAACCTAAGTTGAAATTTATAGTCACTCGTACTTATTCCAAGTAGAAACAAAGAGTCCCTACATAAACCCTTCTAGATATCGATGGCCAAAATTAAACTACTGGTAGTTAAAACACCGAGAAACATATTCCAGAATATCCCTATTCATCCCACTCCAACAATAAACTAACTCTTGTCGAGGCACATCTTAGTTGCACTATGATGAACCAAATACCTCGAGATACGAGCCTTACACAAGAACAAAATGAATCATACCATGAACCCGCATCATACAAACACTTCCATCATATCTCATAACACCATAAGAATGAATAGAAGCCCCACTAGCCTCACCAAACAACACCTGCACAAATAGGGTACTCAAATGCTAATCCTTAAACTAACACTACTGAGTGTTGGTCAAGGAGAGAAAATAGTGTCTCAACAGTAGCCAAAACCATCCTAGAGTTCTACTAAAAACTAAATAGCCAATGATTGGATGTCTAAGGATTAAGACCTCTCTGAAATTTACAAGGCTACCAAGATACTCATACTGAACTTCTTACGGCTCAAGGCATTATCTACCATATTTCCTTTTTGAGATAATACAAAAGAGTAATATTGTAGTCCTTAAATAACTTAATCAACCTTCGCTACCTCAATTTGATCTCTCACTGGCTCATGATATTGTAATGGCTATGATGGTCAATATATATATCTTACATGGAACTCCATATAGATGATCCTCAAGATCTAGAGTGTAAATACCTCATCCACCAACTCCAAGTCGCTAGTGGGGTACTTACACTCATTATGTTTCATCTTCCCCTATGCATATACGATAACTTATCCCTACTGCATTAGAGAATCCTCCAAAGAAAACCCAAGGTATCACAATACATAGAGAATTTTAGTCTTCGATCGATAAATTAAAAACCAGCACTAAAGTCAAAAAATCCTTATGTCCAAGAAAGCTCAACCCACACTACTGAAACCACTAATAAGGAACATCTTTCCTAGTTAATCTAGTACATAACAAATGTGATTTTCTAGAAACTCTCTAGGAACACACATTATACCAGATCTAAAAAGAGGTTCAAAT
>JBDJHY010343972.1:0-10628 GCA_039654485.1 Withania somnifera | reverse complement strand
ATGTGGCATGCCATCTCAACATATTTCGGCCTAATAGTAGCACCATGCCTCAAAAACTTCCTGAATGGGGCCTCATACTCCGACACTGTCATTGACCCCTGCTTTAAGCACATAAAATGAGCTTTGAGTTCCTTGCTAACACTCAGGGGAACATACTAATGAATGAAAACATCTATAGACTGAATCCATTTCATCATTTGCATACCCTGCAGGGCTATCTATCTTTATGACCTCCACCAGGCCTTAGACAGATCTTCTAATTGATATCCAATGAAATCAACTCCATATGTATCCCTTAAAACTAAAGTTTGTAGCCTCTCCTCACACTGCAATAAACTCGTACGGGTCCTGTCTGAGATCACCAGAGAGTCTCAGAGGCCCCATATGTATAAAATGACTATACATCTTTCGATCCTCATAAGTTCTAACAGGAACTTCATGGTGAGACTGGCTCGGTGGTTGAACCGACAGTATCTCTATAATAGGTGGTGGGGGAGGAGCTACAAATTCCACTGGTACCGACTGAATAGGAGGAGTCGAGGCACCCTATGCCGCTCCGTAGGCTAAAATCTGGCCCTCATCAGTGGGTTCCTACAAAAAATAGCCATCATACTCTGCCACATGTCTCTAAGTGCATCATCCGAAGGAGGATGTATTTACTGTAGAGATAGATCTACTAGAACAGACATTCCCATGGGCTCTGCCTCTACCTCTCCACCTCACTGGAGCACTTTAAGGAGACGGGGCAGTATCATCACCTCCAGGGGTTGACCACATATAGACCATCTACGAATAGAACCAAAATGAATAATAAAGAAACTAGTAGAAAAACCCGAATGAAGGAATCAACAAGAATCAACTCTATAAAAGAGACCTTTAGACTCCAAAATATAGGATACATACGGCTATGTACTAATTTATAGGACTCTACCAGACTCCTTCTTTTACATACAAGAACACTTATGAACCTAGGGCTCTTATACCACTCTTCGCGACTCGAAAATCAAGTTATGATAGCATTTTCATCTTATCTGTAGAGAAGACTCGCCTTATCCCAGAGAGAGTAGTGGTGGGCTAGTAGAAAGAAACCAAAAACAACATAAATAAATAAGGAAAATAAAAAGGAAAGGTACAAATGAGACGAAAATACAACATAATCCCCAAAACCTAGTGTCGCGATTTAAGCATCTATACACAAAAAGTACAAAATACAACTGATGATGGGGGAAAACAACTAAATGTCTATCAAAGACCAACTAGGATAAATCCAATACTGGAAGGAAAATCGATCAGTAAGGAAATGTTGGTCACAATAATCTCCAGGAATCATACTAGCTAATGACCCATTTCCATTCGTTCGTGTAACTTGTACTAGGACCTCCATTGGGAAAAGATACAGAAGTGTAGAATTAGCAACAAAACAATAGGTATCCAGTAGACATCATAGGCTGAATGGGAAAAATCAAGCATAAGTAAGGTAAAGACGAGTTTCCATAAAACAGGATAGTGGAAAATAATGTATGACTGAATTAAGATACTACAGTAATATCTAGTTAGTGTTGCGAAAGATTAGCTATCAATGTGTAAGTGTCATCTAATACATATGAAGGATCCGCTAACAACATGTAATACATAGACTCGACCACAATAAGATCGTTTCGACACATAACATCTACTTGGATCTTCAATGTGACCAAAATAATTAAGTACAAAATAGAGAAAGAATAATAATGGTAATCTACCACTAAAATTAATAATCACTATGGCATGGAAAACAAGCATATGTAATGACCCATTTGGTCATTTTCTTGCTTTCTGCCTCTTTCTTCATTTAGAGTCATTTAGTAGTTTTCCCAACTCAATTATGACTTATTGGGACCGGTAGCTCGGTGCCCTGGTAGCTCATTTTCCCTATATATTAGATTTCATATTTTGGAGTTTTAGTTTTTGAATATAGGAACTTAAGAGTGAAATCCTAGTAAATATGCTCGGAATAAAATTTTGATTATCCCGTTAGCTCCAAAATTGTGACTTTTGTCTAGGTAGACCTTAAGTTCGTGTCCTGGGGTTTTTATTTTGAGTTTGGGTTGTTCTATGGAAATTCAACCCAGCTAAAGCTCATTTTGGAGCCTGGGTGGTCTTTTGGTGATCAGAGAATCAGATTGATATTCAAACGATTCAATCAGCTTTAGAATAATGATTTAGGCTATTTGAGTCATGAGTATACCTTCTGGGGTTGTCGTTGAATATTTGAGGTTATGGTTGGAATTTGTAAATTTTTTGCCTAAGATGTTGACTTGGTCAACATTCTTCTAAAACAGTCTCGAATCCCAATTTTATCTATGCCGTTGAGTCCAGAATGACGTTTTGGGTATGTATGCATAGTTCGTTTGCATAATTTGGACCCTGAATTTTTTCGGGTGGTATTCCGGGCTTTTTCCTTATTGCAGATTTCTGCTGTCAAATAATATCTGGTGTAGAGAGATTTCCTTTTTCTTGATCACAGAGCGACCCTACGCAATCACGATGAAGATTTCCTCCCTCTACTCTTCACGATCATGACTCCCCATTCATGCGATCTTGATTCTTGGTAAAGCATCTTATCGTGATTGCAACCCTAACACCATGCAATCACGATGAACAAAGGCTTGGTAATATATAAGACCCTTCCATGAAAAATCAGATATCGTTATTCAAATTCTCATCACGATTCTCTCGTCCCAGCTATAAATTTTTGTGTGTAAGGCTAAGTTATTGAAGAAAAAAGAGTTCCTATGCCTTCCCCTTGTTCCTTTCTTCATTGGTAAGCTCTCTCCTTTGTTTTACTCATTGGAAATGGGGTCTTATACCTTTTCTTGATTGTAATAGCTATTGCCCCTACTTCTTGTGCCTTGCAGCAAATTTGTTGTTAGTTCTGGTGCTTGTGTTAAGATCATACAGAGAGATCAAGTTGCGTCCTAATTTCGGTGCGTAATCCATTTTTTTAGCCTTAATTGTTATGCAATGTTTTGCACTTTTGATAACGCTGCTTCTAGATTATTTTGGGGACCTTTTAGTGGTCTATTTGGTCTCAAAGTAGAACCATGTGTTCCTTGAGCCGAGCCCTTCGTGTTGATATTTGTAGTTTAATTTTCTAGGTGTTGGGGCTCGCAGGTCTGTTTTGGGACCCCTTTTTTGACCTGGTTATCTATTTGAAATATTGGTCTTATTCTTCAGTTTAAATACCTAGAACCATAATTTGATAGTTTCAAGTGATTTCGGCTATGTTTGAAACTTTTGGCCAACGGTGCGTGCATATGGAGGATTCCCATTGGTGCCCAAGTAGGCTAGGTTCGTGCATTGTAAATTGGGCTATTATTTTGTTCTTGTGATGTGGCCCATATGTGGGTTGGGTTTTAGGTTTATATTTGTATTTTAGTTGATTGATAACGCTCAAATTGCACCTCCTACTGAAGTATAGGCGATTATTGGTCAAATATAGAACCCAATTAGATTGGGGTCGATGGGATGTACTCCTAGTAGCAGTGGTTGATCATTTAGCATTTCTATCTAGAAATAAACATAAAGTAAAAAGGGGGATTATGCATATAAAAGCATTCATCACTATTGCTTGTGATTATGGAATAATTCAAGTATTTTTTTAATCTAGGTTTATTTCACCAGGGTTTAACAAACCTTTGGGGTTGTAATCTTGTATGGTTTTGCAATATTTACTAAGAGTAGAGTTATGTATAAAGACGAAACTATTAATCTAAGTGTTTTTTCAACCTTTAATCCTAGATGAATCTCTTTTACACTGGGTTAGGGATGTGAAGGATTTCATAGTCATTGTCATGGTAAATCAAGACGAATACTCTTGCTACAATAACAACCATTAGACTAGGGTTAATGCCCTGATTTTCTTAGTATAATTTCAACTACTAGTTTTAACCACATGGTTAGTGAAAATTAAACCTAGGCGTGTTTTAGTGCTTGCAACCACTAAAATCTGTTGATTACATAGAGATTATGTTCATATGCTAGAATAGACGAAACAACTATATAAAAATTATAACCCTAATGAAATTTCACCCATGGATCCCATAACCCTGGAGTTGGGGGTTTAGCCACTCATTGATATTAACATACAACAGAAAAATGATGAATCAGTAAATATTATACCACAGAAATAAGCTTCCAATTGATTGTAGAATAATGATCAATGAACTCAACACTTATGTTCTTCAGAGAATATGCGTATCAAAACCCTAAGGTCAATAATCTCTGATAATAATAATGATTTTTATGATGATGAACAAAAAAGTCTCTTCAAACTACCCTAATTTTGGTATTTCAATAGCATGTGTGTAAGTGCAATATCACAAACTTTGATTAGGACGTCGCTCAGCATATGATGGAACCCTATATGAATTATCCGGTGACAGACGACCATCTAGTCTTCCATCTGGCACCTCTATTATGCAGTGAACTTCCATTCAGGCAATAGGTCTTGGATGAACCTTGATCTAAAATCGCAAGATAGAAATTTAGGTTGCCTCCTAATAGCACTTGATTTAATTTCGTGACACGATGGTTTACTCAATATACACAATATCACAGGGCAATGTTCCAACCTTCCACTAGTTGAACAGTGTGGATAGTTTCCCCATATGAAACTCTAGATGTTTGATCCAGGCCGAATGAAATTCAACCATCTGATCAACATTTGAAACCTTCGTATTGATCTATTTTAGGCTCTCTTCATATGGCTCTACTTTAGTTATCACTTTTCCCAACATCCCTTCTATTCTAGAGGTGTTCGCCTCCCTCTCTCTTTTTCCCTGAGGCACAAACACTCCGGTCCTATTCTTATTGAACACCTCTCTTCTCCAACCACTCGAATCTATATCTTGATAGTCTATTTTTCCATTGAAATAGTATCGGTTGTAATTCTAACCTTGGGTTCCTTGTTGGAACCCCCTTGGGTTCCTTTTCAGAATCATTCCTAATGAATGGTCCTTTTTCATAGGATGCGACAACTTCGACTTTACTTTACCGTAGCCACTATCGAGCAGTTGGTTAGACATCAGATCAATCTGTGTCTTTAAGTGGGCCATATCTTGGTCTTTTACTTTCTCTCATTAGCATTGTTCTGCTAACATACTATCATTCTTGGCACCACCAGATATTTTAGACTCTCTCATGTGTATACTCTAGTATTTCTCGTTACCGTTTCCAACTCTTAGTAAACCTAAGAATAAGGGCATGACATGTAGGACCCTCTATTAATTCCTTCTATATCCAACTATGAAGGAGCATTAAGAGTGCAATAAAATGTCTCCTTAAAATAGTTTTATCCCATTCCATGTGTTGGACATTGCTTAATCTCATTATTAAAATGTAGACACACCTTAAGTACGACTTAGTTAGGCTTCTTCCTGAAGTTGGTTATCTTGCCCCTCAGTACTAGCATCTTTTAAGGAGGAAAGAAACTTTCCAAGAAAGCCTCTTTCATCTCCCCCCTCTCAATTTTCTATGGAATCAGGAGAAAGATTGTTAAGACATATCATAGCTTCTCCAGTAAGTGATAGTGGAAAAAGCCTCAGTCTGATAGCATTCTGACTCACTTGAGGATAGTTATAAGACTTGTATATGGTTGTGAAATTCTTCAAGTGTAGATTTGGGTCCTCACTAGCAACCCCTAGGAATAGACCTTTCATGGTCAGCAATTGTGTCATGGTGCTTGTGATTTTGAATTTTTTTCCTGGTGCCAATAGGGGATAGAATGATTGCCCTAGTAGCACTGGCCCCATCAAGGTTTGTCTCATCATCGTCCACATACACCTCATTATGCCTCATAGGTTGAGGTCCATCTAGAGATTTCGTAATTATGCATCAACAGGGAACTACTCAGGATCAGGTAGAGTCGCATTCTTTGGCCTATTCAATCTTGACAATGTTCTTAATATTTCTGGATCAAATAGAAATATAAGTACTCCCAAACTACGAGTAATTGGCATGCACTATCTTCTCCCTATAGTAGACAAAAAAAACACAAAAAAGTGAAAACTAGAAATAAAACTAATCGAATTCACTATACTTGGCTTCACCAATAGCCTTATTCACCAAAACCGACACTAAAATTTTTATAACACTCAAATTACACCTCTTACTGAAGTGTAAGAGATCATTGGTCAAATATAGAACCCCACTAGGCTTGGGTTGATCCCACAGGGAATATGGTACTGGATGTACGCCCAATAGCAGTGGTTATTCATTAAGTGTTTCTTTCTAGCAATAAACATAAAGTAAAAACGGGGATTATGTATATGAATGTATACGTTGCTATTGCTTGTGATTATGGAATAATTTAATTTTTTGTTAATCTAGGTTTATGTTCACCAAGGTTCAACAAGCTTTTGGATTGTAATCTTGTACAGTTGTGCAATCTTTCATAAGTGTAGAGTTATATATAAAGTTGTGACTATTAATCTAAGTGTTTTTCAGCCTTTAATCCCAGATGAATTTCTTTTACACCGGGTTAGGGCTGTGAAGGATTGAGTTGTCTTTATCATGGTAACTCAAAACGATTACTCTTGCTACAAAAGCAACCCTTAGACGAGGGTTAACGCCCCAGATTTCTTAGCATAATCTCAACTACTAGTTTTAACCCCAGGGTTAGTGCTAGTTAAACCTAGGTGTGTTCTATTGTTTTCAACCACTAAAATTCGTTGGTTACATAGAGATTATGTTCATAATTTAAAGTAGATGCAACAACCATAAGTAAATTACAACCCTAATAAAGTTTCACCTATGGATCCCACAACCCTAGAGTGTGGTGTTTAGCCACTCATGATATTAACATACAATAGTAAAACAATAAATCGTAAATATTATACCACAAGAATAAGCTTCCAATTGATTGTAGAATAATGATCAATGAACTCTACACTTGTGTTCTTAAGAGAATATATGTATCAAAACCCTAAGGACAATAATCTCTGAAAAGAATAATGATTTTTATATTGATGATAAAAACAAAATCTCTTCAAACTACCCTAATTCTGGTATTTATAGAGCATGGGTATAAGTGAAATATCTTAAACTTGGATTAGGTCATCGCTCAGCTTTGGATGGAACCCTGAACAAATCATCTAGTGACAAAAGGACTGCCTAGTCTTGGGTTTGTTACCTCCACTATGTAGTGAAATTCCAGTCAAGTGAGAGGTCTTAGACGGATGTTGCATCAAAACACACAAAAAAGTTTATGCAATCAAACAACTAATATAGTGGCTCTTTCGAGCCAGATATTGAACCCTCAGGGACTTGATATTATATTAGTGTAGTAGATGAATTTTTTAAGAAACTAAATATTTATGCAATTTTGTGTAAAAAGATAAAGATATTTGGTGTAATAACTATTCTACGTGTTAGCTATGATAAATTAAATAAGACTTGTAAAGAAATAGCAAGTGTTAACAATAAAGAGGAACATATCAGCGTTATGACATTGTACATGCTCATGCATGATTGCAGTTTTCGATACAAATATTTTACATCTCTAATTTTTGGTTTTGGGATTAAAATTAGGCATTAGGGATGTATATTCCTCTAATCAATACAAATCCCACAACTACTTCGATTGGCTAGTTTTGTGATGACTTTGTATAGATGCATTGTAGATGTCTTCCCTGTTTAACAAAGTGAGTCAACTAAGTACAAGATCTCATTTTAGTTTCAAATCATATTCAATTATCTAATTTTAGCATTAATGGATATGATCTCACTCTTTACACTATTGTTGCACTCTTCAGATTCCTAGATTAGTTCACTCTCAGAGTTGTAGATGTATTCTAATGGTGGCCAATCATTAAATTTGATTAAAGTAGTAATGCAGGAATAGACACTACGAGAAGTAATAAAATTGTTTACGTTAAACCAATATCAAGAATCATGAGTTTATCCATAACCCCAGAATAAGGGGTTTTAGCCACTGAAACTCATGCTCAATCCATAAATTGTCTTCTTTGACAAAAGAATACAAGAATTGAGCAATATAATGTAACCCTAGGTTGTGTTGTGTCTTCTCCACTTGCTTCTTTCTCGCACACCCCTCAAAATTGCCTAAAAAAACGTTACACAGTCACCCTGTAGAACGACCCGTTTGCCCCCAACTTAACCTAAAAATGAGAAGCAATTTCCAGAAAAACGAACAAGGGATCATGTCGTGATCTCTGCTTGTTCCGTCTTCCATTTCCACTTGGTCTCCATCCCTTTAGAATCCAAATAACTCCTGAAATAGGCTAATCTAGTGTTTTAGTAATAATTAACACATATCCATTAATATGACACTCAAAAACATATTATGTTTCCCGAAACTAAGCTAAAACATAAGACTTTAATGGCGCTAAGGCATATAGATATGCCTAAATCACCACCCCACACTGAAGCTTTTTTCTCCCTTGAAAAATCACTTACACATTACAAAACAAACCTAAATGTCAATGACGGAATTCACAAGACCATAGTATGCCAAGACAATTTAATTTGAATTTCATCACTTCAAACCAATAACCACAATAGCGAAGAGATAGACCCCTATACAAAGAACACACACTACCACATTACTTAACACACTTAGGATTTATAGGTCTACTTGACACTTTGATGTAACCAATCAATCATGTACACCACGACTCCCCAATCGTGCCCTCACAAGAAAAAATAGTCCACACACAACTCAATTCATAGAATTGAATATCATTTAAGGACTCTAGCATTCCTGAACAACTCTCATACTCATAATAAAAATTTCACATACATGCACCAAGTACCATAGGCTTGCCCATTATGTGAATCTCCATAAATTAAGCATGCTTGACTAGAATCAAATAGGACTTTAATGGGTTTTATTGTTGGCTAAGGGACAAGTAGGACAACTATATCATAGTGACTTACACATTCCTAAGAACTTCACACTTTTTACACTTCATCACCCATTTTTTCTTCACTTCATTTCTTTAGCCTTTCTTAAATCTCTTTCTCACTAACTATTTTATTTTATCAAGAATTTGTTTCTCCATTTTTATTTCTAGAAAATTTCTCGTGTTTCTTTATCACCTTTTTTTCTAAGTGCATTTTCTTATTATATAGGCATTCTATCTAAGTAAGCCTCTTTACCATATTACTTACTCCCATTGGTACACTTTTTAACTCTATTTCCCTCCATTTAGATCACTATTTATGTCCCAGTGCTATATGAAGCAAGGTGCAAAAAAAAGAGATTCAATAAAAAGGATTTAGATAAAATTACGGCTACTAATGAATAAGCAAAAGGCTCGAAGGGAGAACTAGTGATATCATATCTGAATAGGCTAATATTCAAAAGACATATCAACAAAGGCCAATATCATCTTCTAATCAAACTAATACTTTGATTTTGCTTCAATAACATGCATGGAAAGTTCTAGACTAAGATGCAAAACATGGAATATGTAATAATCCTCACCTCGCTTGGAACATTGGTTCAACTAATGTTGCACAATAATTGAGTTTCAATCAAGCACAAATTTAATGTATCCGATTATTAAGCCACATTTCTATGTGTCAAGTTTTATATCATGTGTATATCTATCCGGTATCCTACTCATTATGCTCAATTTTAGTTCAAAGGTGTTTGACTTTCAAAGTTATACACAATACCGAATGTAATTAGTGTTTTCAACTATTGCAGTGTTCCACCTACTTTACTTCTATTTATTACTAATTTCCCTCAAGACGATCGTCATCCATCCATCATCAGAAAATATCCCTTAATCTATGACTAAAAAAAAAGAAAAAAAGCAAAACTAAGTATTCTAATTCGGATCAAGGGGACCATCCTTAGAAAAGAGTCGGCAAGAAAAACTATGGAACCCCAAAAAATAAAAATACAAAATAAAAACTCCTAGATTTAGAACATATCATACAAACAAAATACCAACATACCAAGGACTTATAGCCACACCCCACACTTAAAATCAAGCACTGTCCCTAGTGCACAAAATAAAATAAAAGGGGATAAAAGAACTTCCTGGTCATTCTTCTGGATCCTCCAAGTCTGAGATTTGGAGATTCTCATACATACAAGTATGGACGGCTACATCTCCAAAATCACCACTATCATCATCATCATTATCCTCCTTCGCATCAGAATCATCCAGTGCATATTCATCATCAATGGGTACATTATCATCTGTGGGCTCTACAAAATAAGGCCCAATCTTACACATGGTATTGGGATGACCATTCAACGGATACTGTTGGTACACAATGTTTATTTCACACAGGCCTACCACTAATACGCATTTTAAGTATCTCATCTCCATATATAAAGCTAAAATAACTTTCATACATTGCATTTCTCTCCTGCTGCGTCATTTTCTGTCCTCCAACCCCTTTAGCTGCAAATTTACTTCTTGTAACATCAATAAATTTAGTAATTGGAGGATATATGGTGTCTTCCAGGTCATCTTTAACACCCTAACTTCTCAAAAACCTCATCACTATACCACCAAATCTGTACCTCCACCTCCTATGGTACCTCGTCTTTTTCATTGCAAAACGAATCACTCCAAAAATATTGATGTCCATACTTGTCATCAAGGAAT
>JBDJHY010343546.1:0-18814 GCA_039654485.1 Withania somnifera | reverse complement strand
TTCTTTTTAAAAGGTTAGTACTATTTCCTTTGAATTAAAATAGAGAATGTTAGTTCTCAAATTACTCTTCGCTGGAAACTTCCAACCTTATATTTAAGGGTAATTTTTATGGTGCTTCTCCGTAAAAGCTCGGTATCTTGGTTCCTCGTGCGTTTTTAGCCAGTAATCCCTAATTTTTACTATAGTTTCAATGTTTTTCTATTATAAACAAATGTTTTAGGGCTTATGTCTTTAATTCTACCCATGGAATTGAGCCCTAATTTTAATTACAAGATCCCCATGTTGTTCTCTTTATGTTGATATAATTATTTCATATTTTTGAGTTGCTAGGGTCTTGGACCCGATTTTTAGTCGAGACTTTTGCCCTACTATTTATGTAGCAATATGGGTCTTGTTGTATTACTCTCTGATCATGTTTTTGACACTTTCACTCCTATTCAGAACTTGTACGGAGGTTGAATCATTGGTCATGCTTTCAGAATTGTTCTTTTGCATCTAGGTAGGCTAGGTTTATTGTGTTATTGATTGAATATTGATATAGCACTTACATTGGTAAATTTACAGCTTAGGGATGGGATACTAGTATGGAGCTACGTTATTCTTACACTTTGGCCTATGGAGGTTCTCGGCCTTTAGACTACGTAAGCCCCACCTATGTATATTAAACTAACTCTGGACTATTGTATAGTGGGGGAGGATTAATAGCTTTGATGTGTATTATCTATTGTCAAAATCTAGACCATAGTGAGGTTAGGGAGGGGAATATACAAGTTGTTAGGGATTACCATCCATCCCCTAGATTTGTTGTTTTGTGGCCTAGAGGCCGTTACTAGGTAGGTTCCTTATTTGCATTGGATGTCTATATTTTTTGGCTATCGTGATACTATGATTATTACTTTGTTCTGATGTTGCATCATACTTGATAGAGCGAGGTAATGGGTTGACCAGGGGAAACTAGAATTGACATATTTCTCCTGCGATGCATTTTTTCGGGCTTGGGCTTGGATTTGGTACTCCTGCCTGATATTTATGTCGTTACTAATCATTAGTAGAAGATTGTGCGTGGGATTGGTTCTCTTAGAAGAATCTCTAACCTAGGTTGCTACGTCGATGCCTGTGGTGTTGCATAGTCTTTGTGGAGGGGTTTACCGAGGGAGGAAGGGTAAGTATACATATAAAGATCTTCTGTTCTTCATATCTTATTGGGAACTAATCTATATATTTATAGTTCTGCAGTTTCATGGGTCACCGAGGGAGACAAAATATGGGTATTAAGGTATCCTTTAGCGTCCCTTTAACAGTGCTTTCTGGTTTTTTTAGATGTTAATGCACTTTTGAGGATCATCTAGTTGTGCGTAGCTTCATCTGGTTATTTTTTCAGTGAGGATCCAGGTAGTTGGCATGTGATTTGACTATGTGTGAGTTGAATATGCTAGTATATTATTGCCCTACTTTAGTGTTGATCACCTTTTACCTTGTTTATGGTTATTTCTACTCAATCGGTCTATGCCTATTGGGTACCTATTGTTTTGGTACTCATGTTTCACTTTTGCATCCTTTGGGTGTAGATCTGGGTAGGACTCACCAACGGGGTTATGATCGAGCTAGATAGAGTTGTGTTGTTCACGAGATACAGTGATCATCAGGCGTCTTTGTTGCTCCTGGTCTTCTTATATATTAAAGTTGTTCCATTTTTGACTTGGGATAGCTTTTGTATATATCGTTTGGTCATGCAAACTTTTATTTTGTTTAGATTATATATAATTATAGTATCTCATCGGCCATGACACCAGGTTCTTGAATTGTGTTTTTTTTTAGTTGTCTTTTCTTTCTCTTTTTTTATGTTTTTTTGGGTTACAGGTACTGGTCCACCTCTACTCGCTCTAGGACAGGGATTAGGCCTCTGTACAGGAGAGGTGTAAATGCCATCACTTCTTGATTTTTAAGTAGTCACATAGTGGCATCAGATCCCTAGGTGCATCGATGTCCATGGAAATAGGAGGGAGAGTCTGGTAGAGTCCTTTAGATTGGTATGTTGATGTATGTATCCTATCTTTAGGAGACTATAGGGATCTTTTATAGGGGGATGCTATTGATTTATTCGTGTGAGCTTCCCACTATTTTTTGGATTATTCATTTTCGTTCTATTCTTTTGCAGATGGTTCGTACACTTCCTATATCAGAGATATTCGGAGATGATAATTCTTCCTCACCTCCTCAAAGAGCTCCAGTCATGGGTAGAGGTAGAGATCTTTGGCGAGGTTGAGCTAGGGTGAAACATACAAAGCTAATTCCCAGAGAGCTACCCTTATTTGAGATGCCACGACCGTCTAATATTGCACTCAAAGATGTGTAGCGATGCATGTCTAGCATGATGGGTAGAGATGAGGGTCAGACATTGGTATAGTGAGAGGCATAGGGTGCCCTATTTCCTCAGCTCAGCCAGTGTCAGAACTAGTTATTGTCCCTCTTTCTCCATAGCCTTTAATTACTCTCATGGTCATTTATGATAAATGTGCAACATTTTGTATTCTAGAGCATTTTAGTAGTTTCCCCAAGTCATTTATGAATTCCTGGGACCGGTAGTTTGGATCCCTAGAAGGTCGGTTGAGAAATATCTCAAATTTCGTATTTTAGAGCCTAAAACTAATTACTCGTTGACCAAAATCAACATTCTTTCAAAACGAGATCCAAATTAAATTTGTACAGTTTTGTTAGCTTTGGAATGTGAAACAAAGTAAGGATTAACCTTTTTGTGTTTCGGAGTTTTCGTTTGCAATTTATGCTCATTTGTCTATTTTAGTTCAGTTTAAGGCATAAGTTGGAGTTTGAATGGTACTTTGGTGTCCAAAATGTCGGATCAGAATTCTAATGCTTCCATCAACTCTGGAGTGATGATTATAGGCTAATGGAGTGTTGTTTCATATCTCGATCTTGTCATTGCATTTTTAAAGTATTGGCAGAAATTTCATAAATTTAAGCCTAAGGGTTGACTTGGTCAACATTTTGCTGAAACGACCTAGAATTTTGATTTTGTATGTGCCGTTGAGTTCGAAATGCCATTTTATATGTGCGTGCATAGTTTTATTGCATCGATTAGAATGCATTTCGAGTAGTGATTCGGAGTAAATTCTTCTCTTTTCTTTTGCTGTCAGAATCTGCAACTGGTGTAAGTGAAATTCCTCTATGCAATCATGAGCTTCTTTTACGCAATTGGGATGACTGTGTAATTTACTCTACACGAACATGATCCAGGTCCACGCAATCGCGAAGCAATCCAGATTATTCCTTAAATGTGATCACATTTTCTCTTTACGTAATTGTGTAGTGCTATACTGTTATACTCATCACTATCGCAATGAGTCCTTCTACGATAGCGATGAAAAAAATACTTCTGCTGTACAATAGAGACCTTTCTTCATGCAATCATGATGAATAAATTCAATAACTGATAAACAATCCCTACACGACTTTTCTTTTCATAATATAGAAAACCCTTTCATTTCCCCTCATTTTTTGTGTGAAAAATCATCCAACAATTCCATCTTGGGTTAAGAAAAGTCAAAACTCGTCCCCCTTCGATTTATTGGGTAAGTTTCTTTTTTGTTTTAATTCTTGTTCCTTCATTATTGCCCCAATTAGTGAAGTTGATGAACTCATTTCATAATTTATTCATCATTGAATTATTCTTCGTTTCTCGAGCATATTTTCTACGTAGTATCGTTAATTCACCGAATTTCAATGTTTAATCCTACAAAAATTGCATCTTTGGCCCCGTTATAGTCAACTCTGTCCGGGATGTTTTGGAGCCCTTCCTAGACTTGAATTGTGCTCAATTTAAAACATGGGTTACTGGTAATATCAGGAACCTCGTGGTGACATTTATTTGTAATTTTGATAAGCGGGCCCCGCAGGCCCAATTTAGGCCCCAATTTTAGGCCTAGTTTTGAACTTAGTATAATTTATATCATTAGACTCGTATTGACTTATGAAATACTTTTATGCAAGTTTCAGTGCATTTGGCGATCGTTCGATATTATCGAAGTAATATTTGTGAGCTTGCAACACTTAATCGTAGGACGACAAGTATGCTCCGTGGGGCTATCTCTGGGCTTATAGCTTTAATAATTGTACTAAATAGCATTCATAGGTTTGTTGGCTAGTTTTTTATAGTAACCTTGTACCTCTTCTTTCATTCGTTTCCTCAATTATATATATATATTGGGATCCGAATTTTATGGTCCCTATGACATAGGGGTTGTTTATTAAAACTTGTGTAAGGCATAGGTAGTTGTTATTACATGATTATATATATCTTGCTGATATGTTGTGCATTCATGAAATGAGAGGTTGGTCCTTAGGCTTCGGTAAGATTGCATTAGGGCTGGGCCAGTATCACCAACTGAGTACTGAGTCGTGATGTCTAGAGACTGATTTTAGTAATGCTGAAAAATAAGGATATAAACCAATAAATTGTAATATTCTAATAATAATACAAGTAAATGACCTTTTAACTTTTTTAGACTCGGCGTTGTATCAAGCACCCGATAATACTATTTTTATTTGTTATAGCCTAGACTTTTCACTTTGGCACAGGGACATATCATTTGACTAATTAACAATGGGACTTGAGATTGACTTCATTTGGTAGTGAGTACAGCCACTGGCACTTGAGTTCGTCTTCGTATGGAAGTTAGTACAACTTTTGACACTTATCACACTTTATTGGTTATGGAGATATTGATGATACATGATCATTAAGGGTGTTATTGATACTACTACATTGAGGCATTGTATGCCATGACTTACCACGTACGTCTTGATGGTATTATTGATATAAGGCATACAATGCCAGATTATGAGACCTTTGAGGCTCTATGATTTGGGATGTGAGGTTGTGATGATGTTAGAGATTGTACATGCTTTTAGGTGACACGGATGGGGGTATAGGATGGAGGATAGATATACTGGGAATATTTAGGGTAGCCTTTTATGGATTCCTCCTACTGCACCTATGGGTACTAGAGGAGAAGCATACACCAAGCTGGTTACTTCATGTGGTTGTATTTACTTTTCTTCACTTCCCTTCTTCATTGTACCCTAGATGAGATATAACGCCTACGGTGAGCTTGAATTTATGTTTAAATTACTTATTTGTTGTTGCTTTACAGCTTATTTACGCTAGTGTTACTTTTTAATTTGCTGCTTAGATGGGTTATTGTGCATGGTACTCTCTTATCAGTTTTCCATTGTACTTAAGGTTACCGGTATACCATCAATGTTTTCCTTCTGTCTTCTTTTGACTCACGTTATTTGTTATTATTATTCACATAAACTGTTGCATGGATTTCGGATATGTTTTTTTTTTCATTTCCTGAGATCTTGTTACATGATTAGCTAGCAATACATGTTCTACTTTTTGATTGAACCCTATTTGTATACCTAGCTTCCATGATGTACTAATTTCTTCTATGACCCTATTTATTGTATTCCATTATTTACTGCTTTTATTATTACTATGGGCCTAGTGGGCCCTTGAAGCCTACTGGGTATGGATTTCTTCAGCAGCTTGTACTCATACTACACTTGTACATGTGCAGATCTGAGTATAGGTGCTCGATCTTTATTACAAATCATTTTTTATGCAGACTCCATTGCATTTTAGAGAGATTTAGAGTGATCTTGGCATCTAGCTTTTCCTGCTTCTTTTCAGTATTTCTTGTGATCTCCATGTATTTTCTAAAATACATATGTATTAGACTTTTGATTCCTTGTTTTGTACTTAGTTGTTTTGTATTACACTGAAACTTGTTTTTGAGCATTTTTTATTCTCTATACTTCCACTTTATTTTTCTATTTTTATTGAACTTGTGCTTTTCTCATTTGATATAGTAGTCCTCTGCTTCGACTTCAGACTATGGGGTTGGTTCTCATATAGTAGGTGCCCTAACGATCTGAGAAATTTGGTCGTGACAAATTGGTATCAGAATCTAAGTTCATCGGTGTTAGTGTATAGAACTAATGTCTAGTAGAGTTGTGAGGATAGGCTCAGAGACGTCTGTTGCTTATCTTTTGGAGGCTATAGCGACATTTAGGAAAATAACTCTTTCTTTTGAATCTTATATCGTGTGTAATGGTTCTTGAAAGTTCTCACTCGTATTTTTCACTCTTTCGTATATGCCTCATACCCCTTCATCAACATCAAGGAAGACAACCAGAACATCTGTAGAAGTGCCTACTCCCGCCACTACTTTTGAGGTTCCATCAGTGCCTGCAACACTTGTTGTTACACCAGTTGTAGCGCCTATAAAACCACCTCTTACAGCACCTATTCCAGGCATTTGTATCATATTTTTGGCTGCTACTTAGTGCTTACGGTGGTCCTCCTACCAAGGGACACAACAAGCAATTCTATTATCACAAGCTATAGTTGTAGTCCCTACAATGTAGCCAGTTCCCCCAATTTTTCAAACAAAGATTTCTACTCCTACTCAGGTCCTTCAAGTTCCAGCCATTGCACCTTCTGTTGAGCAACAACTAACGATGACAGACTCAGTGCAGAATCTATTGACTAGTTTTCTGAGGTTAGATCCCCTAAGATTCACTGGAGTTCCAAGGGAGGATTCCTATGAGTTTATTATTAAGTGTGAAGAGAGGTTGACCAACTTGGGGGTGTTGAAGATCCATGGTGTAGCCTTTAACACATATTAGATATATGGTGCGGCTAAATAGTGGTGGAGAGAGTTTGTGGTTTGTAGACTAGAAGGTTCTCCCTAGCCGAGTTGGGCTGAGTTCTGTAAGGTCTACATGAAGATATTTGTGTCCGGGGCCAAGTGAGAACGCCTGAGAGACTACTTCAGGAAACTTGAGCAGGGAGCGATGTTTGTAGCTGAGTATGAGGCTCGGTTTCATCAACTGTCGGTGTACAATGTAGAGTTCATGCCTACAGAGAAGTAGAGAGTCTGTAGATTTGCATATGTGTTGAGAGATAGGCTCTGCGAGGCAATAGCATTGCTGGTATCTTATGGTCTTCCATTTTAGGCAGTGGTTGATTATGCTAATTCTATGGAAGCCCTCTATCGTTAATCACATCAATGCAATGAGAAGAGGTAAAGACATTAGAGAGGTTATAGTGGGTCCTATTCTAGGGGCCGTGGTAAATTTCATGAGGTATAAGGCCAGTTTAGAGGGCCTGTGCATGCTTTATTATAGGCCTCATCTCCATCTCCTGCACAATATTCATGATGAGCTTGATCTTCAAGTAGGGCATCTAAGTTGGTTATGGTAGAGAATCCTGACATAGCAGGCAATCTAGGCCTTGTTTTGAGTATGGCCTTGTGGAAAATTATTCTAAAGCTTATCCTCATATGGAACTATTCATCCTGCTCCTCAGTCTGCACAGCAATAGAGATCAATGTCTTTGAGGCTAGAGGTCGGGCATATGGTGGTTATAGAGGTGGTGGCCAGCGTAGTAGGGGCAGTGGTCACAGTGGTGGTCATCATGGTGGTGATCGCCAGTTATATGATGTCACTGATTGACCTGATGTTATGTCCTCGGATGTTGTGATTACAGGTTTGTTTTCTGTGTGTTCTATCCTACCAAAAAGACAGGGCCTTCCACACACTTATATATCAAATGGCACCACATTTTTCCTGTCGAGAGATGAACAAAGTGAGAGATGTGGGGAGAAATGATTTATTAAAATTGAGGAAAGGAAATATTTATATGACCAATTTGAACACCATGGTGATCTCATGGAAGAGTGTCTCTATCGTGTGGCACGGATTTATTGGTCATTGCAATCATGAAGATGAAGCTCATGATCGCAAGGAAGAAAGAAATAGAGGGTTGTGATCGCGTGAAGGAGATATGTGATTGCGATAAAGGGTGAAAATAACCTTCGCAATCACATGACGTCCCTTCATGATCACGAAGAACATCACAGGCTGCATTAAGTGCAGGTTTTTTACAACAAAATAAGCTATTGGAAAACACTCTGAACACCACTCGAAATATGTTCGGAGTATGAATTAGGAAAATGAGATGTATACACACCCAAAATAAAATTTTGGATTTAAAGGCACAATCAATATCCGAGTATGAGGTCGTTTTGGAGAAATGTTAACAAAGTCAACACTTAAGCCTGAAACACCAACAATCCACAAAAACTCTTGGAATCACACCGGATGCCTTGGGAACAAACCAACACTCTCCTTAACCCAAAGTTGGAATTCCGGAGCCAATGGTAAAGTTAGATTTTTTATTTGTTGCTCTGATCATTGAATGTTGACACTTGATGGTTCTGTTCTCGGATATTGTCAATTTTGCTACTAAGATTGTAACACCAAGTTTATCCCATGACCAAAGTTTATGAAAAAGTGTTGTCAAAGCAGGTATATGCCAAACATGAATACCTCTAGAAGCCACAGGTAGAACACCCGGTAAAGATACCTATCATGTAATGAGAGTCTCAATTTTTTTGAAATTTCTAAACAATTATTGTTTGGAAATCTAAAGTGAATATTCATTAAGACAAAGTATGATATTAAGTGAAGGAAAGTAGTTAAAGTCAAACATTCAACTGTCGACCAACTAAAAACTCACAAAGCGAGTCAAGCTCACATTGAATGCTCCTGACCAGGACAACGGGTCCACCTATACAAAAATCAACATCTCGGAGATAATCGAACAATCGAAATTCGATTATGAGCTAGTCTTGAAGAAAAGCTGACTAAAGTCAATTAATACCTAAGCACATGCTATAAAATAGGGTATTCGAGATAACACTCAACCGAACTATTAGGGAACCAAACTACCGATCCCAGCAGGTTATAAATGATCTGGGAAAGTTATTTTAATGCTCTAAAATGCAAGAGAACACGAAACGTATAGGAATAACCATAAGGTCTATTACAACAACCACTACTAAACATGACTTTTGTCCCTGAAAGGGAGAACAGAGTAAAGATAAAGGAAGAAGACCCAAATTAAGGAGACCAAACCTCACAAACCCTCACAGGGATCCACAAAGACTCTATTTATCCAGAAGACCATTACAATAAACTAAACACAACCCAATTGTAGATCAAATCCAACTTCCCTTACCTGATCACCTTGGAAGGATCACAAGCTCTTTCAAAGCTAAGAACCAAAACCGACATCAAACTACTGCCTTGTAGAACAACCCAAAACTCAGTAGTACAATATTGTAATGATGCTCAGAGATGAAGCTGAGAAAGCTACAAAACAAAGAATGAAGAACAGACCCAGTATATAAGTCCCAAAATCCACAACTATTCTCCCAATAGCATAACACCCCGATAGTCACGATCTAATCGCGCCACATTAAAGCTATACTGCTGAATATCCACAATTCTCGAAGAATTTAATTCAAGTTGCACAATATAAATTACCCAATAAATCCCCTATGCTATGACATCTGGTGAGGCTCCAAACTGCTCCATGACATTCTGACCTACTACTAGCTTTCTAGTCACCCAGTGAGCTAGGAACCCTAAAATGATACCATAACAATTAAAACCACACACTACCGGACTGGATCTAAAAACAACACCAATGGCATATTCAAAACTATGAGGAACGATAACCTGATAAAAGTTAAAAGATCTACCCAAATCTATAACGGTAATCCCCAAAGTAACTAATCTCTAAACCGTTAGCACTCGCTAAATAGTCTATAATGCATCCAAACATCTGCGAATCAACATTAGGTCCTCATCACACTATATGAACCCATCAAACCACGGTTGTACCTCAATTGCACACAACATGGGTAGAATATAAAATAAGTGGTCCTGCATGATGCTCAACAATACATCCTCGGTTGTGCAGAGCAACAAAACAAAATCCTTGAACCCTCGAGACACTAGAAATCCTGGTATACCACCCAATTGAAAAATCATCCACAACTAACTATCCTGGGACAACACAATCACAACCAAACAAATCTCGAACACAGCACACCACCTAATCTTTGACGAACCGTTCCTGCTACCAAGGCTAATATATTAATTCCAAGTTTTCACCGTTTAAGTCTAGAACAAACACAATAGAACCCTTATTGAGGACAAGACAAAATTTCACTATGCAAAATCACACCCTAGATTCTAACACATTGCGCTAACTCATCCTCAAAATGCTAATTAAACCTCCTGCAACACAATTTCATCAAATCCAAAGAACACCAGACCAACTCTATTTGTTAGACAAAGAGAAAATTATACTAATTTAAATAAGATGTTATCTTCCTCAACCATTGATCAATAACTTCCACGTGAACCCATCTAATCTCGTAGCACACTGAAATCCTAATATATCCAATACCAAAACCATTCACCCATCTATCTGCTAGACAAAGAAAAAATTATACTGATTTAAAGAAAATGCTATCTTCCTTAACCGTTGATGAATAACTTCCTTGTGAACCCATCTAATCTCATAGCACACTGAAATCCTGATATATTAAATGCCAAAACCATTCACATTACCCAAACTAGGTTAACCAAATTGAAATAAGTATAATAGGCCCAATCCGGTGATTAATACTTCCAATGTACACCAGAACAAACCGTAACCAACCTCTGGCACTAATAGCCCGGGTCTCCAATACTAACATATCCCTGCTAGGATCCAAAACTACAATCTCATAACAAGTGTGACTGAACACTTGAAAAATACAGATGGCTAACAAAGAACCCAATCCTACCACGAACCACCAACAAGTGACATAGTTAAAAAGGTATAGCATAAAAAAAACCATCCACCTATAAAGAAGTCATTCGAAAATATGTGAATTCGAAATCTTAGGCAAAGAACCCCTTCTTCATACCTTACCCAGGATATCGCACCAACATACAATACCATAATAATGCAAGAATCCACTCTAGTCTCCTACATCTAGAACCAGACATATACTACACACAATAGTCACTACATACCATAATTGCATAATTACATGTACCCCTGTTCAGAACCCATTATGAACTTCCATTTAGTAACTAACAAATTTGAAATACACTACGAACTTTACACTAACCGAATTAATGATGAGCAGTCTTCGCTTGGAAACTACACTACCATGCTATCTAACTCAGGAATCACACTCCTAATACACTACTAAAACTAAAAGACTTGTCTACAAGGAAATCACAGAAACACTACACCCACTGAATCTCGGCAAATACACCTCATAACCCATGACTTCTTAAGCCAAAAACTTAGAAAAACCCAAATCAACTTCCAAAGATTAATAAGAATGAAAAAGAGATGTAGATCAAATGCAGTATACAAGAATAACTCATGCTCAAGTGGCCAGGTGTATCAGTCAATACAACTATTACAAGACAATATATGAAAAACTAAGAAAACCAGCAAACACCGATTCTAATATCACGAAAGAATTCTTAGCTATGGCAAGTGGCACACAAAATATCTTCCTAGACATAAGGTGAAAAATAATCCCTTGTGGCTATGAAACCCATCCATGTAACCGAGGATCTTCCAAGCATGGTTAAGGTAGAATTCTCAGTACAACCTCCAAAACTACATAGTGAAAAATGGGTAAGCTATCAACACTCGAAGACGCAACACTACTACCAACCAACCCAACTAAGAAAAAATATCCTCAATTATACAAATCTAGTTATAACATATACATTGCACTACATAATTTAAGGCCCTCAATAAGATACCCAACCAAGTTTAGCATCAGAATCCACTACTAACAACTCAGTTATAATGTAGAAACTAGTAGTCATCGATTCATGGCTTGATAGGCAACAACATAAATAGTGGAGAATAGAATAATAAGATATGCAAAAAGAATCACAAAGACCAATCAAATAAAAGAAAAACTTGCTAACAACAAGGTGGAATGAAACCTTTGATCACTGCCTCCGTAGCCTCTTCCTCTGATATAGTTGAAGTAACACTAAACATATCTTGATCATGAGTAAAAAGGCACTTACCCCGATAAAATACATCACAACATAAGGAACTACATTAAGAATCTACTCCTGCATGGTTATTCCTCTAACCGGTGGAAAAACAAACTAAGGAAAACCCTAAACTAAAAATTAAACCACCCAACATCGGGGGCACTCTCTACCATGGTGTACGGGACTCTACACTCCAGTATGTCCAACCCTGGTGTAATTCATATCACAATGACTAAAGCTACGACATACCAGGAAAAACCCTAACCGCTTATGCTAATGAGAAACCCCAATCGTACAGGAATGACCATCTTATTCTGAAGACCCAAAAGGCATACCACCTACTATCCACTCCGAACCCTAAAATCTAGCATCTGGATAAACCTTAATTGAAATTTGTAGTATTGTCTGAACTACCTGTGTTGCCACCTGGACTAGCTATGATAATGTATTAACTATCGATTCAACACTTGCTAAAATATATCACCTGACAAGGTGCCACTAACATATTCTAGTTGATAAGAACCCTGATCACAACCATTGTAAGACTCCTTGAACAATCCTCTAATAAACCTCGCATATCGCAAACCTTAGAAAAGGAGTAGTCCACTTCTATCAAGGGCTACAGTGCTAGTTAAAAGGGAAAATCAATTTATCCGCAAATCTTTGTGCCCTATCACACTCAATATGGAAGACTACACTAGTGTGCCCCATTAATTCATAAAAGAGAACCTTGTTCTAAGTGAAGGACATCTGACCCTTCTGTATGTACCTACATTCCCTCTACTCCTGTGAACCACTCCCATACTAAGAGATATCCCCACTGATGGTCTAGACCTATCTAACCTCAAAATCTCAAGGAATAGGCTCTACAGAACTTGAGTAGATGACAATCCCATTCGTGTAGAAGCTTACACTAGGCCCACTGGGTGGTTAAACTGAATATCTATTGGCCTCTAATCTGTGCTTGGCACTGAACCTCTAACCACACACACATCTTTAGGCAGTGTGGTGCCTCTAGCATGTCCCCTACCGCTGAATTGGTCCCTACCTCGGCCCGTTTAGGATCCTTAGCTTCTGTTATAACAAGATCACCCCATCTCACTGAAGACCTCAAACATACCATCTATGGAAGAATAAACGTGTACAAATGACTTTTCATAAGATTTTCAGGAACAACCAATGAAAAGGCACGTGACTCAAAGTCAATAAAGAGATGTCTTTTCCTAGAATTCTATAGTAGCTTCCAAAGACAAGATACGGATATCATCGTACCATTCTGTGGGACTCTACTTAGATACTTGCTCATGTAACACTGACACCAGTCGAAGCCTATGCTCTGATACCAACATGTCGTGGCCCAATTTCTCGAATCATGTTGGCACTTACTATCCCACAAGAAGGATAACCTAGAGCGGTAAGGGGTGGGCTAACACTGCAAGTAAGCTACACAAGTATAGTAAATTAACAATAACAATAGAAACATGGTATAATGAAGGCAACATAATATCACATAGCCAATATAACCCTCGCAAGACCTGGTATCAGTGTGTACATAATCTTCTATGAAGTACATAATACAACTATAAAAAGGTACAACAGATACATCTATCCTGGGAATACAAAAAATAAAAGAGAGAGATGTAGGTAACTCTAAATGCTAGGAGCATAATATGTACCTCTGAAGTTAGTTGGATGGCATTAAATGTAGCACTAACGGTGACAACTCACATATGTATCTGCATCTAGGAAGATGGAGAAGTGTAATTTGAGCATAAGTTATCGAAACAACCAGAACCCAGTAGGCTTCGAGGGCTCACTAGGGAACATAACAAACATAGGAATAGTAAATAACAAGAGTAGAAATAAAAAAAATTGCAACGGCAAATAATCTAGCATAGGAAAACTACTCAAATAGAAGCAAGGAAGTAGATAGTGTAGAAATACAGCTAGCTAAAATGACGTAGAAAGATCATAGGTAAGAATAGAAGGGCGTACGTGGGATCCTCAAAATAACATAGAAAAATTAATAAAAATATAAGATAAGACATATAGAAAAGGATACTAAGAGGAATCGGGAGGTATACCGGTATCCTCAACATTCAAAGGGGAAAAAGGATACAGCCAAGTTATAAGACACACACATAACTTAGATAGCAAGAATGGACTATTAGTAAAGCTACACTAACAATAAAAATATATTTAAGAAATATATAAGTAGGAGTAGAATAGATATAAACTTTTTGAGAGGAAGAATACATTGAATACACGTGAACTCGTTGGCATCTACATACTACCTGGGGTATATTGAAGCAAAAAAGTGCAGTAAAGTAACATAAACTAAATGATGCCATAGTTCCTTTATATGTTCCTCCTACGGTACTCATAGGATGAGAAGGTAGGAAATATGGAAGGGGTTACCCCCGTATATCCCTACTCCAACCTATGCCCCTTGTCCAATTACATGCAACCAAGAGGTAGGGTCCATGGAGGTGTGCCAACCACGTACCAATCTCGAGAATCATAGTATTTTCATATCTCCATATTATATAGCCTCAAGGAGACCCATAGCTTGACATTAAATATCTAAGTATAACAGTATCACCATGCTATAATCTATGCATATAGTGCCTCAATAAACCATATCAATAAGGTTCCCAAATTAGTTAGCAAGAAGTTGTTATGAAAAGGTTGTACTCACTGCCGGGTGAAGTCGGTCTCAAGTGCTAGAGGTTGTAATCACTAACGAACAAACTTAAACTCAAGTGCTAGCATAAGTAGTAAATGATAGTACCCAATTCCAGGGTGTGAAACATGTCTAAGATAGGGTACCTGGGGCTAGGTATGCAGCCGAGTCTAAAACAAGTTGAAAAGTAAATTATTCTATTATTATTATTAAAAATTCCAACTTTATTTTGGTTTTAGACATTTCACTCTTCATTACATGAAAACCAGCCTTCATAACCAAACAATGTAAGAAAATGGTGATAATGGGCCTCCAGCCCCAGATGTACTCTGAGAACTAAACCTCGCGGCTCTCCTACTGTATGAATGGAACAACACAAAAAATATATTTAACTAACTTCTGCCCTATACATAATGAACTAAGCTACAACTAGAACCACAAGACAACATCCCAAACTCAAGGGAAAAACCTAAGAGCCATCCCAAGCATCTGCATTCTACTACTTTCTTAGTCACCCTACAGTTGTCAGTAGGTTAATACTAGGTTATAGGCCTTGAATTAAACCGAGCATTGATAGAGAGGGAGAGATGGAGAAGAATTAAAAAGTGATTAAATTTCACGATATCAACCTAGAATTCCCAACCCACGTATGTTATTTAGTGTACTTACATAAGCTATATACCCAGAGTAAAGCCCCATGAAGCCTACATGTCATTTAGTGAATACTACTCCACAACATACAATGATCAGGTATACTTATAGTGAACAATATTAAATATATCCAAAATTGATGAAATGTGAATAAACATTTCAAGAAGAGACCAGTGATATCAATTATGCGAAATTCGGGTCTGGAACAGAAATCAGGCTTCCAAGACCCGCTAAATGGACATAGAAATGAACTTCATCACAGAGTTTCCAGCATTACCAGGAACTTGTATTCCAAAAATAATCACAACATAAGTGCGGGAAGGGCTTCAAAAAACCCGAAAAAGAAGTTAAATAAAATATAAAACATTAAGAAACTACAAAGCTTATATGAAGGAATTACATACTGGAAAACTAACGCATAATCGGTTATGGAGAGGAATCAGGATCAATGCACCCAAATGTAAATACAACCAGTTGAAAACAAGAGAATTATCAATATACACCAAGCTTGATCAAATTTCCATTTATGGTGAAAATCACCAATGCAATGGAAATTCAAGGAACAGAGAAGCTTACTAAATAACAGGGAATCTAAGAATTGACCCCAAGAAACCTTCCCAAGATTTTAGATATCAAATAAGACCACATTTTTCATATCTAAAGAAGAGAAGAGTGAGTTAGATAGGGAGAAATGATCTGAAAAATCGAGGAAAGGCAATATTTATACTACCATGTCACAGTCTATTGCAATCTCATGGTAGCATTTCAAAATTATGTGGCATTAATTTATTTTTCATCACGATCGTGAGGAAGAATTAGAGGGCCACAGTCGCATGAAAAGGATCTGTGATCACGATGAAAGAAGAAGCTAACCTTCACAATCACGTGACATCCCTTCGTGATCGCAAAAAACATCACATGCTACACCAGATACTGGTTCTAGAAACACAACCAACTATTGAAAAACACTCTAAACACCACTAAGAATATGTTTGAAATCTAAATTATGTAAACAATATATGCACTCAAACACGAAATTATATTTGCACTCAACGGAGTAGTTAAAATTCAGGTACGAGGTCATTTCGGAGAAATGTTCACCAAGTAAACACTTAGGCCTAAAACACCACAAATCTAAAAAACACTAAAAATCATATTGGATGCCTTGGGAAGCAAACCAACACTCTCCCTAACTTAAAGTCGACATTCCAGAGCTGATAGGGTATCCGAATTTTTTATTAGATGCTCCAATTATCTAATGTTGATGAAATTCAAAAATTAAATTATTGGTCAACAAAAAAATCACAAAAAGAGTTAAAATAGGACAAAATTCTCTTGGACGTGAACCAAGGGTCCACCTACAGCAAAATCTATGTCACAGAGCTTAAAAACTATCGAATTTGATTCTGAGCTCATCTTGAAGGAATGTTAACCAAAGTTAACGAGTACCTAATTCTATGCTCTAAAAATAGGTAATTCAAGATAACTCTCAACCAAACCAGAAAGGAACCAAACTATCGATCCCAACAGGTCATAATGACCTGGGAAGCTACTGGAATGCTCTAGAATGCAAGAAAACATGATGTGCATAAGAATGACAGTAACAGCCATTACTTAAATGAGGGATGAAACGAACAATACAAAACCTTTCACTTCTTTTTATTATAAAGCCTTTTCAAAATAAAAATGAGCCTGAGAAAACACTAGTAGATAAGAGATCCCACAGGGCAACTTGTAAATCAGAGTTATGGTGTGGGCTAAGGGGGTCTTTATTTTATGACATTAGGATGTCAAGATTATCATTTTAAGATCATCATGAAAACAAAAGGATCAAGTGGCACTATGATGGCCTCTTTTACCCTACTCATCAAATAGGAAGCCTTAATACCTTAGCCCTTATTTTGAAAGACAAAACTTTAATAAAATTTTTTAGGGATAAGAGTATGAATGAAAATAAGTTTCAAGAAGAGAAGAAAAAAAAGTTAGCACATATAGGAAGAATTCACCAAAAACCATATATAATCAGTAGAAACAAATCATAGATTATTTTAGGACTGTTAAGAACTACTAAAATAAGAGCATGACTAGGCCAGCCTAACAGAATCAGAAAACACCATGTTCAAGCTTGAAATACCATAAGAAAACATTATCCAATAGTTGGTAAAAATATAAGCAATCAATATGCAAAATTCACTTGTCCAACTAAAGACTACTGACACTAGAACATAGGAGCATAGCCAAACCAGTTAACACAATTAGAATAAAAAATAATTTTTTTCATAAAAATAGACCACGAAATAATATCAACCAAGAAATACGAATAGATTCAAAAATATCATATCAAAACCACCTTTTAAACCCTCTATACATTAGAGTTAAAGCCAAATCAAAACATGCCACACTAACAACTAGATCCAACCTACCATAAGTATAAGAAAAGCAACAAGCCACATCATTAACTATAAACAACTAAAACATGATAAGCTAAGAAGTAAAAACTAACAATATCAAGAAGTTCATCAACTCAAATAAACAACAAAAATCAAGTATAAACACACTATTGAACAAATAATGTAAAAATAAAGGCAAAGGGATGGTGAAGTATCATCTTTTGAGAGGGAATGAAAGTTGAACCAAATAAACATCTTTGGAATCTTAAAAATTTACAAAATGAAATACCTATGCTCTCCAAAACATACTATATCACTTCAAGGACTGCAAGGAAAGCTCATTCAATGAAACACTCCAAGGATCGAGGCTCACTATGATTTTACCACTTTAACTACTAATTTGAACCCAGTTTTAACCTAAAAGAAACTAAATAAGAATACTATGAAATCACTATAAAATTTTAGCCTACATGAATCAACTAAAACCTTTTCCTCAAATCTAACAAGAATATTACTTACTTTTATCCAGTTTTAAGCTAGAAAACCTAATGTTAAACTCTCAAAATATGAAATCCTAAAATATTAAAACCCTAATTTAGCTTACTAAAAATAAAGAATAATATTTGATATCTCCTCCCCGTCCTTAAAGGTCAAAGGAAAATTATAAGGGATTGTGACTTATTCCCCAAGCCGAAAATAGGGGGAAAACAGGAATTATCCAAGAATGACCCATACCCACCACACAATTTGAGTTGGAAAGTTCTCAGCCCTTTAAAGACATTACAGTTTAAATCCAAACGGCTAAGGGGTAAGAATGATCAAGAGTCAATTATTGGCTTCCACAAATGTACAAAATTGTTCTAAGAGAGCACAAAGAATCCAAACCTAGTCATAGAGGATTCATTCCTCAAAGTAGGATTGTACATGAGGTATAACAACTCAAAATTTATATACCCTCGATCATCCATATATGCTGGCAAGGATGAATATGATAGAATCAAAAATCTTTGAGAACATTCAAGGTCACAAGGGGCAAAATGGAGATGGGAGCATTTTAGGGTTCAAAGTAAAAAAGAAAAGAAGGAAAAGGAAAATGAAGAAAATGATTGGAAAATTGGGGTTTGAGCGATAG
>JBDJHY010343545.1:16790-29424 GCA_039654485.1 Withania somnifera | reverse complement strand
GCGCCCAAACTCATGAATTGTATTATTATTTACATCCTCACATAATTTTGGTGTACTCTCCTCAATAATGGCAACTTTACGAAAATTATTATCAAGTAATAGCCTTTCCCGTTTTACCCCCTCAATTTGGCTTATAAGTAACTTTCTAGCCTCACACAACTTGTAGCTAATTTTTTGTGAATCAAACGAATCCGTCTTTGAACTCAATTCATCTTTTAAGTTGTGACTATCTAAGCCAAACCTGTCAACCTCTTGAAGGAGATTCACTTGTCCTTCTATCAAGTGTGTTATTGCATCCTTTATGCTCCTATAGAGATCCCCAAATTGATCTAATAATTTCCTACACGAATCCATACTATAAAGAACACAAGAATCATTAAAATTTTCATTAGAAAGATTTGGAGTAGGGTAACAATACACCGGGCACTCATTCCAACCGCCACCACAAAACTCACAAAAAAGAGATGGTGCACACAACTCCTCCTCGGGAATATATTGGCATTGTTGCCAAAAGTGAGGTTCTCTACAATAAGGACAAGCATTTATAGAATAGGAATATTTATCACTACACACTTTTGCACGCAAAGATGTCATCTCAGAGAGAGTACTATTTTTTTAATTATTATTTTTAAAATAAAATAAAATAGTAACAGTTAATAATTATAAAGAAACTTATATGTATAAAAAAATTATATATACAAAAACTTAAATAATTGAAAAGAAAAAATTTAACTCCCAAAAAAAATTAATTTCAAAATCCCCGGCAACGGCGCCAAAAACTTGTTGAATCCAAACGCACACGCAAGTGTACGCGATCGTACAAGTAATATAGTGGCTCTTGCGAACCGGATGTCGAACCCACAAGGACTTGTATTAACTGTTTAGCTGGATTAAACTAATTCTAATTATTATTTAAGCAGAGAGTTTGCAAAGGTATATTTAGGAATGTATTTAAACTAAGAATGATAAAATTAACTAATGGACAATTAATCTAGAGAGGAATATATTTTTACTATAATTAATGAATGAATCGAACTAGGATAATGGGTTTGCTAGCAATCATATTTAATTATAATTAAATAACTTGAATTATCTAATTTTTGGTTTCGGGGTTTAATCTATGAGTAGGGAATGATCATCCTCTAATCACTATCTATACAAATCCCACAACTACTTTGATTGACATGTGTTATGATAATTTAGTTTAGATGCATTATATTTATCGTCCCGTGATGAACCAAGCGAGGAAAACTAAGTACACGATCATGTCTTGTTGCGAATCATACTCAATTATCCAACCTTTGTATAATCTATATATGAACTCACTCCTTACGTTTCCTGTTCTACCCTTCAGACTTCTGATTAGTTTATTTTTAGGTTTATAAGTTTATCTAAATGGCCGCGAAGCACTAAGATATTATGCATAGAAAGATAAGACCAATTATGTGATAACTGTCGCAAATCAAATAATATATAATGAAATAATCATCTTGAAAGTTTATACCAAAACCCTAGAACAAGAAGAATTAGTTTCATATAGACATTAAATATTCACAATAAATCATTCAAAGAAGAATGTAAAAATATATAAATAAAGGAGAAGCAAAGTGTACACAATTGTTCTCCAGACTCTACAGCGGCTCCAAGATCTTGCCCTAGATTTCTAAGGAGTACTTCCAAAAATGAAAAAAAAACTATTTCTAATGGTGAAAAACTGCTTTCAAAATTGCCTTAACAAGGGTTATATTGTTGCCAAATGGAATTACCCTTTTTCCCTTAACTTAACCTAAAAGGAGATGGCTTTCCAGCAAAGTTATAGGGGATCACGACATGTTCCTAATCTTTATAGGACCTCCATAAGTCATGATCCCAATCGTGATGGAGTTTTAGGACAAATTATAGCCCATCAGGAATTGCATCAGGATGTGATGGTAATTGTGATGGGTCCTTCTTCACCATATGCTAGGTTGTTTCTCATCATTTCTTCCTCACATGATCTCTATTCATTCTGTCTTCTATTTCCTCTTTGTTTTCATCCATGAAGTCTCCAAATTGTCCCTGAAATAGACTAATCATGTGGTTTTGTAAAAGTAACAAATATGAATCAATAAGACATGTATTTACGCCTAAGATCAAGAGTCGGTCTAGGTAGGCTGATTCTTCTATTTTCTACCTGAGTTGTAATTTGTGATTAGAGCATGTGCGGCCCCTTTGGGCCCTTATTTTTTAACTTCTAATCAGATCTTGCTTAACTTGGAATTACATAGATCAAAGGGAAGTTCATTATTCCTACTATTTAAATACATGAAAAGGAGGGTATGTCTTTGTTGGGTAGTTGGCAACCCTATGTGATGATATCATGCCCTGGATCGGTGAGAGCTTAGGAGTGAATAGTGTTGGACTGAGCTATTATAGATCCATGTATTCCCCAATATGGGTATGTAATTGGCCCTTAACGGCCTCCCTCTGGTCAGTTGTGGCACCATTGATGGGATTCCTATGGCTTGGGTCAGTAGTTGGGCTAGGAGATATGTACCTTGTCAGTTAGCAGATTAGGTCAGTTTAGCTTATTGATGTGTTTTATATAGCAACCATGCATTAACCATTTTAAAAGGTAACTTAATTTTTACAGAGTAATAACCGAAAATTGATCTCATATATACTTATATTTTCTATGATTGCACTCATGAGCCGTATAGAGCTATTTTTTCACACCACTTGAGGCTATTTTCTCACCATCACTATGATTCATGGATATCATTTAAATGGGGGAAATTGGGTCTTATCGTGATTTGCATTTTTCCTACCTGGATAGACATGAGTTTCCACTGAGATCTAATATACAGGTTGAGCCCAAGTTTTTTCCCTTTAGACCTGATGACTATGGCAATGATTGGTTCTTTATAAGGATTTATGTTTGTGGGATTGATCCCTCTACGGACCCATGAACTAGGTCATCATACCTGGGGTATGTTGAGTGGCCAAGGAAGGGGTATACTAGGGTAGGTTGGGTAAGTATACAGGGAAGCTTTCGTGGGTCCACTTCTAACAGAGTCTAGTACTCGGAAGGGTGCATACAGGAACTATTTACTTATCATCACCTTCATTCACTATATCCTTTCACATTTGGTTGTACTCTTTAGGGCTCAAGAGGGTGTACCTATTGGGTTACATAGTTACCTAAGTGTACCTACAGATAGAATGGGGTGTCACAGGATTTGTTTGCTAGTAGACTTTATTTGTTTCCTTCTATCTCTGTTTAGTATTATTCGTGCACTAACTGTATTTGTTGTTAGTTTAGCTTATTGATGTTTTTGTAATCTCTTATTAGTCTTTCCTTGTAGTGGTCATATTCGATTTCCAGGTATATGTGGCAATTGATCATGATTTGCTTGTGGCCCATGTTTTGTGGGTTATACCTAGAAGGTAATCCTTCTTTATATTTGTTAGATAGTACTGCACCCACTTGTGACTGATCTTTCACTGCACTTACTAGCTATTACTGTAGTTACCTCGTTCTTGTTGTACATTATGTTCCACTTTCCTACTTTTTGTTAATCATTATTTACCTTGTTTATATTTGCTTTTGCTTGACCGGCCTACGATTCCTACTAGGTACCCATTGTTTTGATACTCATGCTGCACTTATGTATTGGTTTTTGATGAAGATCCTAGTACGAGCCAACAGAGCGGACGTGATCGTGCGAGATAGATGGTTTGGTTTCGGGCAATTTTGATGAGCAGTTGTCTTCCTTGTTGACCAGTTTTCCTTCCTATCCCAAAGTTATACTAGTTATAGCCTAGATAGCTATTATGTGGTTTGCCCCATCGTGGGTTCTATTTTGTACATTTTGTATGTAGATGCTCTATAGTAATGATATTAAGGGGAGTTATGTTTAGTTGTGTATTTTCATGTCCTACTTTTATTTTTCCTCGTTATATCCTTCCCTTTTTTTCTTTTGGATTCTTTGTACTGGCCTACCATTACTTGCTCTGAGGAAAGGTTAGGCTTGTCTGTAGGTGGGATGTAGAAGCCGTCACAACTCGATTTATTGGTCAAGTCAATTAATAATCAGGATTTTCAATTTAATATGATTGATCTAGTGAATATCTTTAGTGAATTCTAAAAACAGAACAACAGTTGCTTAACCTAAGTCTCTCACTATTTTAGATCACCACCAAGTTCAATCCTAAGTCCTATAAAATACCAAAATTACTCTATTTATCATTTAATATGATTGATTCAATGAATATCTTTAGAAATTCCTGAAAACAGATAAGCAATTACTAAAATATGATCAACAATCACTAAAATTTGATCATCAATTGCTAAAAATAGATCAATAATTTCTTAATCCTTACTCTCTCATTGTATTAAATCACCACCAAGTCCAATCCCAAGTCATATAATATACCAAAACTACTAAATTTATCATTGATTATGATTGATCCAACGAATTAATAGTCAAATTTTCAATTAAATATGATTGATCCAATGAATATCTTAACTAATGACTGAAAACAGATCAACAATTACTGAAAATAGATCAACGATTGCTTAATCCCAATTCTCTCATTGTATTAGATCACCACCAAGTCCAGACCCAGGTCCTATGATACACTAGAACCACTTTATTTATTGTTTAATATGATTAATCCAATGAATTAATAGTCAAATTTCTCAATTAAATATGATTGTACCAGATAATTATCTTCAACAATTGCTAAAAACAAATTAGCAATTACTTAATGCCAAATCTCCCATATTATACTAGATCACCATCAACTCCAAGCCCAAGTCTATTAATATACTAAAACCACTCTATTTATCATTAAAATAATTTATTTAACAAACTAATATTCAAATTATTAATTAAATATGATTAATCCAATGAATATCTTCAATACTTGCTGAAAACAAATCAACAATTGCTAAAAGTTGATCAGCAATTGCTTAATCCTAAGTTTCTCCTTATATTATATCACCACCAAATCAAAATCCACATCATATAATATACCAAAAAACACTCTATTTATCAATAAATATGATTGATCTAATGAATATTTTTAGCATATACTTAAAATATATTAGTTGTTATTGATGTTCAGCAAGTCCAATAGTTGTAGAAGAAGACTGCTTAATTCTCATCAACTAACAATAAATCCAGCAAACCATTATATTATACAAACTAACAGATAAAAAATAATCCTTGTATTATACAAAATTAAATTCTATATAAAACTATTATAATAATCATATATCAATTAACCATTATAAAATATTAAATAACAAAAAAAAATTAAAATCTCCGCAGATCACCTCACATTAACAACCCTAACAAAATAGACTATGGAACTAATTTGTAACACCCTAAAACTTGAGCTAGAATTTTATGTATTCTATATTCGTACTTACATCTGAGTCTTAAGTCCACTTGATTTTAGGTGATAAAATACTAAATTAAGTTATGGATGTGTGCTTGAAGTGATTAAAGGTCACAAATATCTCATAACACAAAGTTGAGTTCAAAGTCTTTCCTACCAGCTTAATTTTTGTGTTACTTCATGTATGGGTAAACTTTAATCGATCATATCCTTTTATTATAAAGAGTTAGGTGGCCTATGACTTATACATAGAAAGTAATTTAAGTCTAGTCTAAAAAATAATAGACTGCATGTGATTTTGAGTCTGAAGTAAAATGTTATGCCATTTTAGTAAAGCCTTGTCAACAATCAAGTTTTGACAAACTGTAGCTCAAGACTACAGACGTATAAATGATTCTAGGACCGTAGGTCAAATCACCAGAGCATAGAATGTTCAATAGTTTTTTACAATGATCCCTTTTCAAGTGACATTGTTCCTACAGACTGTAAACCCTATTCCATAGTTGTATACCTCTTCCATAGACTATAAAACCGTCGGCAGAAGGTGTCCAAGCCTCGTTTAGCCTATTTTTCCTAGGGAGTTTAGTAAGTTCCCATTTATTAAAGAGGTTATACCATGATTTTTTACTCTAAAATACTTACTATATAAGCCCCAAACACTTATTTCAATACACTTTTGGATAATTAAATCAAAAAAGGTTTTCTTCTTCAAAAGTTGTCTAAAGAGGCAAGGCTAGGTTTCAATAGGTGTTTTAGTTGCAGCAGTGAATCTATCAATTTTTCACTATAAAATTCCTCCAAATCAAGTACATGGTCTATCAACAAGGACTCCTTTCAAACTTTTTCCTAAAAACCCTTTTCTAAATAAGGTTTTGAAGATGTATAAACATGTTAGGTTCTTGTTTAATTCTATAAACTATGATTCCTTGAAGTGATGATTTACTTGATATTTTGAATTATATTTATGAAGTTTACATGATGTTATTTAATTATAAAAGTCCTCATGAGTTAGATGATTTTGAAAGGGAAGTAAAAGAAAGAAAGAAAATTTGAAGTATGAATTGAGCATTGTTTTTCAAGGTTTACTCTTAAAACATTAACTGAGCATTGAAGTGTCATGATTACATGACTTTTTATATGATTTTGAGAATTAATATGAAGCATTGTTAAACTAAATAGTTTAGTATAATTAATCCTAATTGAAGGGAAGTAATGATTTTATTGATTAATTAATTACTTGCATGGCAGAATGTTAATGACGAGTCATAATTGACAAAGTTTACCTAATCAGTGGTAATTAATAAATGTGATATCTCAATTAATGGTTTTTTTGTAAATGGGAATTCCACTATTCATGTAATAGTTGAAGGTGAACAGATGAAAGTAAATAATATTATATGCGAGGAGTATTAGCATCGAGGATCCCAATATCCCAACCTGTGTAGCCAGTGTAGGGATGATCTTTATATATATATTTTGTACCGCTCAATTGTATTTATCATGTCTAGTTGGATCCACTAGAGAGAAAGATGCCCTTTCCTGTGGCAGGGATTGGGAAGCCCTACCCACAGGGCTTAGTGTGGACTTCATAGCTATATAATTTGAGGTGTGTTGGTTATAGAAACTCTCAATGAGAAGATCAAATTGAATGTTTTGAAAGGAGGAAAGAGAAAGCTTGTTTTAAACTGAGTCTTTATATTTTGTTAAAAGCTAATGAGGTAAAATATTTAAACTGAGTTGATTTGAGATTTGAGTTACTTAATTGTTTTCATTATAAACTGTTAAACTAGTTAGTTAAGTTAGAGATGAAGTTTAGATTTATTTTTCAAGCATTTCTTAGTACTTATCCTTATACTGTATAGCCTATTTTATACCTGCTCACGTACTCGATACATATTTTTTGTTTATTCTAATCTTGTTGCATGTATTACCCCCGATGCAGATTTTGACAACCAACTGAATGCTCAAGGTTGACATTGCCTGCATTCTCACTTGATTCGAGGGCCTAACTATAAAGTTGATTTTATTTATTATCTAGAGCTTGGACTGTTTCTTTGTTTATTTATTATTTCATTCATTTATGACTAGAGGCTTTCAGACCGAGATGTATGCTTTTCAGAATTGAGTTTATTTATTTATTCCTTTTTAAGACTATCTATTGATTAATGTGGTGCTTGTTACACTTTTGA
The DNA here is from genome assembly GCA_039654485.1 of Withania somnifera. Lineage (NCBI taxonomy): Eukaryota > Viridiplantae > Streptophyta > Magnoliopsida > Solanales > Solanaceae > Withania > Withania somnifera. The sequence goes on along the minus strand of JBDJHY010343545.1, from coordinate 21,850 downwards.
TATTATTGATATTTCTTATGTTGAGCAATGCGAGTAGAGCTATTGAATGATCCAAGTGGTTCTTCTAAGGCTGCTAGGGAAATTTAGTATTAAAAATGTCATCCATGCTTAAGGGGTGAGCTTCAATCCATGACAAGCTTGGTATCGGAGACTAGGTTCATAGAGTCCTTGGGTTACATCTAAAAGCCATTGTAAGGTAAGGTCTCTTTTGTTGGTACGACTATAGCACATCTATGATTAGGAGGATAAAATATTTAGAAAATGTTTCCATTTATTGATGTCTATTTCTTGCTTTAGAGTTTAACTCCAAGATATTTCCTATATCTGACTCATGCTTTACGTGTTTAAGATCATACCTCCATGATTATCAACTCTCCAAGTTGAAAACCACAACTAGCATAATCATGCTCCACTAACTGCAGAGCCATAGAAGCCACTCGCAGACATTACCATCACAAAGTTATGAAACTTAATGCATATAATGGCTCAGATCGTGATACAAAAGGCTCAGCATCCAGTTAGGTTCTCATAGTTCAGCGAGTTTCTCTTGATACCGTAGTATTAAAGGTGAGAGAGTTCTTGAGGCTTAGTCCTCTAGACTTCTATGGTTATAGGATTGTGGGTGATTCCAAGAACTTCATTGAGGAGGTTCTTCATATTTGTGACATGATAAGAGATCTTGATTTTGATAGGGTTCATTTGGAAGCTTATCAACTGAAGGATGTTATCAGGTCTTGGTGTTATCTATGGAGGAAGAATAGGGGATTTGGTATAATTCTTCCATCTTAGGATAAGTTTGAGACAGCATATATGGGTCTATTATTTCCTAAAGAAAAGAGGAAGGAGAGGATTCATAAGTTCCTGAGTTTGGATTAGGGCTCCATGTATATGACTGAGTACAACATCATGTTCAAAGTTATTGAGGTATGCACTGGAGATGATTGTTGATATGCATACTAGGATAGATATGTTTGTGTCTGGTATTTCTCCCGATTCTATCTAGGAAGAAAGGGCATCTATGTGGAGTACTGATATAGAAATTGGTAGACTGATGGTGCATCTTGAGAAGATAAAGAAGGATAAGGCTAAGTATAAAGAGAATTAGCAGAGTAAGAGGGCTAAGACTAGTCATTTATAAGATTGCCTAAGTCTAATGGGTTTAGAAAGTAGCTGTAACAGTAGTAGGTTTATAGGGGAACAACCCCTTCATCAGTCAAACCTCCAAAGACTCATAAGAACAAGTCATCTTAGTAGAGTGGTGCTCAATTGTGTGTAAAGTGTGATTTGAACCACTCAGGTCCTTATAGAGTTGGATATAATGGATGTTTTGGGTGTGGATAGTTTGGTCATAGTGTTCGTTCTATCCATCGACGAGTTTATATTCTTTTTTGGTTACCGGGACATAGTCAGAGATAATATCCCATAGTTCGACAGGGTGGTGCCAGACCATAGACTACTACTCCACCAGTAACTCTAGTAGCACGCGATCCTTAGCATGGTGCTACAAATTCTACCAGTCGAGGCTAATTCCAAAATCATTTGTATTCTTTGGTTTCTTGTCAAGATTAGAAGTAGTTAACATATGTCGTGACATATATGTTTAGAGTTTATGCGGTGGATCTATATGCATTTTTATACACAGGATCTACTCTTTCTTTCATATCCCCGTATGTTGCTTGAAAGTTTAATTTAAATACTGATGTTTTTTTCTATAGTTTTTATTTGTTTCTAAAACTATTGGTGATACTATTTAAGCTAAGAAAGTCTATCATAGTTGTCCCATTTTTGTTCTTGGGATGGTTTTTCCTACTGATTTCCATGAGCTATACATGATAGATTTAGATGTCATTTTAGGCATGGATTTGATTCGTGTATGTCATGTTTTTTATTGACTATATGACTAGAGTTGTTCGTTTTTAGCTTCTTGATACACCCGACCTTGAGTGGGAGGGTAGTAGATCTATTCCTAAGGGTAGGCTAATTTCCAATCTAAAGGCTGGAAAGACAAATTCTAAAGGGTGTCCTTATAATCTAGTTTTAGTAGGGACTCTAAGTCTAAGGCTCTATTCGCTTTAGTTCGAGAGTTTCTTGATGTGTTTCCTAAGAATTTACCTAGAGTCCCTCCATCTAGAGAGATGGATTTTGGTATAGTTCTTGTTCTAGGCACTCACTCTATTTCTATTCCTCCATATAGGATGGCATCGGCTAATCTTAGAGAATTGAAAGACTATTTAGTTAATCTTTTAGATAAGGGGTTTATCCATCTTAGTGTATCTCCTTGGGGTGTTACTATGTTTTTCGTGTGTAATAAAGATAGTTCCCTCCATATGTACCTTAATTATCATCAACTGAACAAATTCACAATCAAGAATAAGTATCCCATTCTAAGGTTGATGACTTGTTCGATCAACTACAAGGTACGAGGCACTTTTCTAAGATTGATCTTTGTTCCAGTTATCATCAACTTAAGGTTAGAGAAGAAGATATTCGAAAAATAGCTTTCTTACTTGTTATGGACATTTTGAGTTTATGTTGATATCTTTTGGTTTGACCAAAGCTCCTGCATCCTTCATGGACCTCATAAATAGGGTTTTTAGACCTACTTGAACCTATTCTGATTGTCTTCACTGATGATATTCTAGTTTATTCCAAAAGTGAGGAGGAGCATGCATACTATCTTTTAATATATTCTTCAAACCCTTATAGGACTTTAGATTTATGATAAGTTTTCTAAGTGTAAGATTTGGATCCAGTCAGTTGTCTTCCTTAGTCATATCATTTCTAGTTAGGGTATTCAACCAGATTCCCAAAAGATTGATTATGTCTAAAATTGGCTGAGACCTACATCTATATTAGATATCCATAGTTTTCTAGATATAGCTGGGTACTATCATAGATTTTTTCAAGTCCTCTCTTCCATAGCCTCTCCTTTTACTTGTTTGACTTAGAAGAAGGTGAAGTATGAGATGTCTTATGCTTGTGAGAAGAGTTTCCAGGAGTTGAAGATTTGTTGACATCTTCTTTGGTGCTGACTTTGCATAAGGATTCTGAGGGTTTTGTTGTGTGCTTTGAGGGTTGTTATTGGTTGTGTTTTATTTCAGCATGGTAGGTTGTAGCATATGCTTCTAGATAGATGAAAAATCAGAAGAAGAATTACCCTACCCATGATCATGAGCTATCATCTGTGGTTTTCTCTTAGAAATTATAGAGATGTAGAGTGCAGGTAGATGTCTTCACCAATCATAGTAGTTTACGACATGTTTTTAGCAGAAGGATTTGAATCTTTGTTAGAGAAGGTGGCTTGAGTTATTGAAGGATTTTTACATGACTGTGATGTATCATTTGGTCAAAGCCAATGTAGTTGATGATAACCTAGAAGGTTGCCTTTGCAAAGATTGTTGCATGTTGAGATAAGAGGGAATTAGCTAGAGAGGTGCATAGGTTTTCTCACCTTGGGGTTAGATTGATTGGTGTGGAGGATAACAATATGCTTATTTACAATGTTTTTGGGTCATATCTTATTGTTGAGGTGAAGGAGAAACAATGTAGTGATTTTATTATAGTTAAGATGAAAGATACAGTCTATAAGAATAAGGTTCAGGTTTTCTCCGAAGGGGGAGATGGGGTTCTTCATATCAAGATTGATTGTGTGTTACAGTAGTTGATGCTTTGTGAGAGAGGATTATGTCAGAGGCTCATAGTTCCAGGTATTATGTTCATCCTAGATCTATGAAGATGTATAGAGATTTGAGAGAGGTGTATTAGTGGGAAGGTATTAAGAGATACATAGCGTATTTTATGGCTAAGTGTCCTAAATATCAGCAAGTGAAAGTAGAGCACCGGAGAAGAACTAGTGAGATATAGCAGCTTGAGATTCTGGCATAAAAATGGGAGATGATTAATCTAGATTTTTTCACCTATTCACCATTAGCCCAGAGATATGATTCCATATGGGTCATGGTAGATTGAATGTCTAAGTCTGCTCACTTCTTTCTGGTTCATACCAGTTATTCAGCAGATATGGATGGTAGAATCTACTTTGAGGTAGAATATTCATATGCATGGTGTTCCTCTATCTATTATATAAGATCATAGTCCTCAGTTTACATCTCAATTTTGGAGATTATTTTAGAAGGATCTTGGTACGCAAGTTTAGTTACGTATGCCTTATCATCCCTGGATGGATCTACAGAATAAGAGGACTATTCAAACATTGGAGGATATGTTGAGGGCGTACGCAATTGATTTCAAGGGTAAGTTGGTTGTAAACCTACCTTTATTTGAATTTTCATACAATGATAGCTATTACTCGAGAATTTGGATGGCTCTATTTGAGTCATTGTATAGGAGGCGGTGTAGGTCTATAATTGGTTGGTTCAAGGTTGGTGAGATAGTTGTTATAGGTCCAGAGTTTCTTCTTGATGCTATGAAGAAATTCCAAAATATTCAAGAGGGATTGATGGCATCACAGAGTAGGCAGAAGTCTATTATAGATGTGAGAATAATATTTAGAGTTCGATAGAGATGATTAGGTATTTCTAAATATTTCTCCTATTAAGGGAACATGACATTTAGTAGAAAAGGTAAGTCAAGTCCAATTTATTTTGGACCTTACTAGATTGTGAGAAGGGTAAGAAGGGTTTCCTATTAGTTAAATCTTCCAGCAGAGTTGGTAGCGGTTTACCCTGTGTTTCATGCTTCATTTTTTTAGAAACTGTAAGAGTGATCCATCTTTGATAGTATTAGTTGAGGATATCATAATTCATGATAGTTGACCTATAAGAAGGTCCTTGTTCAGATTCTTGATATATAGGTTTGTCGATTGAAGAACAAAGAGATAGCACCAGTTAGGGTTCTCTAGAGGAACCAAGAAGTTGAGGGAGCTACTTGGGGGGTAGGGGATGATATGATAAGAAAATATCCACATTTTTTTCCTTCTTATTCCACCCCTCCTTGAGGTAATAACCTCTTTTTTCAACTTTTGTTTGTTTTAGTCCATGAGCATGTATCATTGCATGAGTCCATTGAGTGTATTCCTGCATGAGTTGAGCAGGGTATTG
>JBDJHY010343545.1:0-16780 GCA_039654485.1 Withania somnifera | reverse complement strand
TTATACATGAGTCCTTATTTATGCAATTATGTCCTACTTGATGAATTTCTTATGTTGAAGTCAGTTATTGCATAGTTGCATGGTTGATAATTGTGTTGAGGTATAACTGAATTTGATGTGTTGAGTTGCTTTCATTCTTCCTAGAAACTTGTAGTATATGTTTCTAAGACAAATCTTTCATTCAAAGACGAATGATCCCAAGGGGGAGATAATGTAAAACCTTGAAACTTGAGCTAGAATTTGAACCACTCTATGTGCATACTCACATCTGAGTCTTAAGAATAATCTATATAGGCAAGAAGATCCTAAATAATTTATTGTATGATTTCTTGAAGTGATTAAATAAACATCTCATAAAACAAAGTTTGATTCATGGCCTTTCCTACCGGCTTAGTTTTTATGTTACTTCATGAATAGGTCGAATTTAAGACCATATATTTTAATATATAAAGAGTGATATAACCTATCCTCATAAATTACTTTTAGTCTAGTTTCGAATACAACAAATCACTTGTCATTTAGAGTTTGGAGTAAAATATTATGACCATTCAATAAAGCCCTGTCATAAGTCAAATTTCCACGGACCATAGCTTATGTCTACCGGACCGTAGATGTGATTCTGCGGAGCGTAGGTCAAATCTACTTACCATAGAATGGTCTGCAGTTTTGGTCCAGTGATCACTTTTCAAGGTAAATTGGTCCCATATACGGTAGAAACTTTTCCACTGTCTATAGAACTGTCTATGGAACGTGTCCAAGCCATATTTTAACCCGTTTTTCCTAGGGCATTTTTGTGAAATGTAATTCATTAAAGGGGTTATCCCATGATGTTTTGACTTTACAATACTCATTATATAATCCATAAACACTTATTCCAATACACTTTTAGGTAATTAAATCAAAAGAGGCTTCTTTTTCAAGAATTCTCTCAAGAGGCAAGGTCAGGGTTTCAAAAGGAGTCTTAATTACAGCAGAGAATTCATCAATTTTCCACCATCAAAGTGCTCCAAATCAGGTACGTGGTCTTTCAACAACTCCTTTCATCCATGTGCCTAAAAACCATTTTCTAAAAAAGGTTGAAGATGTAGAAGTATGCTAGATTAATTGTTTAATTCTATAAATTATGGTTCCTTAAATGGAGATTTACTTGATGTTTTTGAATTTTAATTTTGAACATTCCATGATGATTATTTAATTATAGAATTCTTCATGAGTTATCATTTTTTTGAAGTGAAGTAAAAGAAAAAAGAATCTTTGAAGTATGAATTGAGAATTTTTGAAGGTTTACTCTTAAAACATGAACTGAGCATCGAAGTATCATAGATACTTAACTTTTTATATGATTTTGAGAATGAATACGAAGCAAGGTAAAATTGAATAGTTTTAGCTAATTAAGACCAATTGTAGAGAAGTAATATTTTTATTTATTAATTGATAAGTTGATTGGAAGAATGTTAATAAAGATTCATAATTTACTAAGTTTAGCGGATTAGTTTTAATTGATTAATGTGTAGATTGATTGATGGTTTTCCATGAAGGGGAATTCTACTAGATATGGAACAACTAAAAGTGAACAGATTAAAATGAATAGAAAGTAAAGTAAATTCTATTGTATGAGAGTATTATTAGCACAAAGGATGGGTTAAAAAAGTTCCCAATACCCAAACCTGTGTAGCCAGCGTACAGATGATACTTATATCTATTTTTGGTATTTACCAGTTGTACCTAGTAGGTATATTTGGATCCTCTAGAGAGACAGATTCCCTTTAATGTGGTGGGCATTGGGGATCCCTACTCACAAGGTGTAATGTGGATTTCATAGCTATATTCTTTGAGGTTGTACATAAGCAAAGTATTGAAAATCGTATTTACTCTTTCTAACCATCGGGAAGATTCATCCTATATTATTCCTAGGTTAGGTGTGTTGGTTATAGATACTTCCATAGAAAAGCAAAAATTGAATGATTTGAAAGGAAGAAAGTGAAAGCTTGTTTTAACTAAGTATTTATCTTTTGTTAAAAACTAATGAGTTACACTGTTTTAACTATGTTTATTCGAGATATGAGCTATTAAATATTTTTGTTATACACTGTTAACCTTCTTTGTTGAGTTAGAGCTGAAGTTGATATTTAGTATTCATGTAATGCATAGTACTTATCATTATACTGTATAACATATTTTACACCTTCTCATGTACTCAATATATGTTTTGTGTGTTCATTCTACTCTTGATATATGTGTTAACTCCAATGCAGATTTTTCCAACCATTCGGATACTCAAGGCTTACATTGCCTACACTCTTAGAAGACTATAATATTGGTGAATCCTCACTTGATTAGAGGGCACTGTTATGGAGTTGCTTTTATTTATTTATTTATTTATTTATCTAGATCTTGTAATTTATTTATTTATTATTTCATTCATTAGAGACTAGCTAGTAAACTCTTGTGCTAGAATTCCATTATTTAGTGAGTAGAATCTTCCACACTGAGATGTATGGTTTTGAGACTTGATTTTATCTATTAAGTACTTTGAGACTATTTATTGATTAGTATGAGGTGACCGTTGCACTTAATATTATTGATATTGCTTCCTTTGAACAATGTGAGTAGAGCTATGCATGGTCCAAATGGTTTTTCTGAGGCTACCAGGGTAACTTAGTGGCTAAGGACATCGGTCATTCTTGGGGGGCGAGCTCCAGGGAATGACACTATTCATGATAAAGAATGCCCTCCATCCACATCCACCACATTTTCTAACAGTATTATTATTCATAATCTTCATCGGAGTGTTGGTGATAAGGTGCTCAATACATGAAATTTGATATGAACTGCACACCCTATTCATTCTTGGGCAGGCCCTTTGACTTTTCCCATGTCTAGTTGTCACCATCAAAAAGTTTGTTTGGAAAGTTAATAAACATACCACCTTCCTTCTAAAGCATAAGGAACATTCCCATGAAGGTCATAATACCTTCACACTAATATTCCTCCTCCACAACATGTATGTTGCAATCATAGGCATTAACTTTCCCTTTGTTGTTAAGAATTTCAAGTACAACAAAATGCTTCTTCCTTATTTTCATGATGGTGAATATTATTTTTGCTCCATCCCAAGAGACACCTCTGGAGTATCGTCTAGATCCAATCATATATCCTAAAAAATTTATCATCAAAGATATGCTTAGAAATGAGTTTCTTCAAAGAATAAGCACCTGCTACAAAACGTTGATATGCTAACCCCTTATGGTGACCCTTTAATTTTTGTAAAAGTTTATAAAAGGATTATATCTGTCGGATCAAAGTGACTGTTCTACTCAATATTCCTTGAACGTATTAGGCATAAGAATTCATCTATATATTGTATCAATGTAAGTAAAAATAGCAGTTAATTCAGCAATAGCTGCAGCAGATTCAATATTTGCTGAACAAATAATTGTTGAATCTATTAATGTAACAAGCCCAACAATTGTAGAAATATGTTCAGAAACTGTTGAATATGCAGAAGTAGTTAAAAAAGTTGTTGAGAACAATTGTTTATTTAAACTTACCTATTCCTTACTTTTCCATCCTGCACGTCACGTTGAGGTCTTGCTAATCAAGCGCACGGATTCTAAATATCCTTACCTTGTCTTTATGACTAATAAACCTTTTTGTTACTCCCGTGGACTCCTTCTTTACTTTCTTGTAAATATCCATCTTTTTCTCTCCCCTACTGGCATGATTTCATGAGTTTTAGAAACAGTCTTGCCTTAGGAATTAGATATAGCCATCGGGATTTATTTTCTCCTCCTTCCAACTAGAGTATACGGAATTGAAAGTTTTCTTTATGGACTAACACCTCTCTCTCCGAAAGACTTAATGTTGTCAATTAAGGATCTTATCTTCTCAATGCATAATTGACATTGACAGGCATAAACCACCTTAGATGTGCTGGCACTGCTTTGAAATGATTGACCCATTGTAAATGTGAATGGAGTTGTAGCAGTACCTCTTCCTACACCATAGCCACCACCAACTCCAACATAACGAGAATACCTATTCCTACACCACCAACATCTTCATCAAGATTTATAGTATTAGGCTAACCTCCTTCTTCTCCTCTATCAATGCCAACACCAATAATTCTTGATGATCCATCAAGATCACCATCACAGAAAATAAGGTCTAGTCTCACACCAACATCAAGGACTATGGTATCTCTTGGGATGGAAAGAACTCCTTATAAATCACTCTCCAACTTCTCAATTTTATCATCCTTCTTGTCATCCTCAACTTCCAAAGGAACCAACTTAGTAAGGAAATCCATTTCCAGCTCACTAGGAGTCGGTGAAAAACTTGTATGCACAACCTATATGTAAAAGAATAACGTTACTTAAACTACAACAAATTGCAGTTGCTGAATATTTTGTTGAATCTGTTATAGTAACAGGCCTAGCAATTTCTAAAAACATTCAGCAAAGGCTAAAAAGGTAAGAACCATCCTTATTAACACCAAAAGTATATAAATATAGGATGAAGATTACTAAGTCTTGGGGGGTGAAACAACTCAGAGGAATCAACACTAGAGCTCTTTGTCATCGAGAGCCATCTAAAGATCCACGACAAAGTTACTTCATTACAGAACACCTTTAATTTCCTTTGGAGGTGGTAAATTGCCTCAAATTCCCAACATTACATAAAATATTGACATAGAGAAAGAACAATCATAATAGTGAATGGATCCAAAATAAATTCAAAATATTAAACATTGAATAAAAATTATTACCTCAAAAGCCCATGGAAAGCCACAAAGATTGTTGCTCCCATTACCTTTTTAGATCAAACTCAATAAATATTAGAGGGATACCTTGTATCTTACACATCCCCATGGATATGCAAAAAAGGCTTTTTTATCCATTAAGAGATTAACCGAATCCTCTTGAGTCTTTGTGCTTTTATCTCTTCCATACAAAATGTTGTACACAAATAAAAGCAAGCACAATTACTTCTTGACGTCTCTAGGAGCACTAAACAACTGAGGAATATCCTTGGTACTACAAGTCTTCCCTATTTCCTCTGTAGTTTCTACTCTTCTCTCTCTAATCACTGATCTCTTTGATCCAGTGTCATCTTTATTATGGAAAATGCTATTTTAAGATGATCATAATTTCAAACTTCTTCATTCCGAAACAAAGTTTCATGCCATAATAATTTATCCATACCTCATTAACACACTTGGAAACAATCCAACATTAAAGAATTTCGTACACCAACCTCACATGAAAGTTCATTTTCTCATCATGAAGCTTCAAATAACTTCAAAAAATGGATCTTCTAAAATAATTCTCCAAGTATTATTCCATCATAATCTCTTTAAATTTAGGGAAATCAGATGCCATACTATACTTCACAATAACAACACCCTTCAAATCTAGGTATTGATCCATCCTGGTAAGAAACCCATAAAAAGAATATCTAATAGGTTTGGAATTGATTAGTGGGGTGGTGTATTTATTAGGATTTGTTGGAGAGGACCATGCCGCCTCTAGAACTAGTGTAGCTGTGTAATACTGGTGTTATATTGTTCATCCTCATTATTAGATTCTTCCTTCTTATTAGTAGCTTCTTCCTCCTCCTCGTTATGAGCTTCTTCATCCTTCTCATTATCAGTTTCTACATTCTCTTAATTATCATCTTCTTCATCCTTGTCATTATTAGCCTCTTCATCCTCAACAACTTTGGATTCTTCAGAAGCATCCCCTCCAACTTCTTCTTCTTTTGTTACTGACTTCTCCAGGGATGCTCTCTCTCTTTCTTCTTCAGCCTTTATCTTTCTTATTGAGAACCTGTGTCTTCTTCAGCAAATATGTGGTTAGCAAGTGTTGATAATATAGACTTATCTTGTTGCTTATCTTCCAATGTAATGATTCTCCTTATAGTATTTCTACTATATCTAGAAGGAGAATCAGCAGAAACAACAACAATTGTTGGTCTTCTCTTTCTAGGATCCATTTTTCTACATCAAATGAGACCAAACCATCAATTATATTTAAAAATCACTAGTGAAGGATATAAAGAGAATAGGGACACCAAAATCTATTCGTAAAAGAAGCCTAGATCAACTAGTAAAGTTTCAGGAATTGTTGTATGGAACTTCAGCAGTTACTACGTTGAAGTTGTCATTTTTTCAACATCTGTGTCCTTCTTATTATTTAGCCTAAATATCATTTTCAATTCTAAAACATAACACTAAACAACAAATAGACTTCTTCTATAAAGCACCATTCACTTTTAAAACACAAAACAACAAATAGAAATACCATTTTCAGCAACACAATATTCTTAATTTTTTCAATGCCCATGTTCTTCTTCTTCATTCACTTCTAAAACATTAGAGAACAAACAAAAATACTATTTTCCACAACACAACATTCTTATTTTTTTGAACACGCATGTTCTTCTTCTTTAAAGCCCCATTCACTTCTTTCAACAACATACTATTTTTTTAACGCACATGTTCTTTTTGTTCTTCTATAACATAAATCACCATTTTTTCTTCTAAAACACAAAATATAAAATGTGAGAGAAAAGAGAAAAGTTTTAAAACATGTGAAAAATAAAAAACAACTAGTTTTGAGCATGAACGACAAATAAGACGGCGATTGGATCATTGTTGTTGTGGAATGGAAAAAAGTTTAAGAAACCCTAGTTTTGATTATGAACAGTGACAGAGATAGAAACAACGATAGAGACGGTCTAAATTTTTTGGAGGATTTGAAACCCTAATTGTAGTTGCTGGAGAGTTTTTGAAGAAATTTTTCAGTTCTTATAGAAAAGCTGAGAAAATTTTGAAACTAAAAGTTCTTGATGGGATGAATGAGTGTGACGGTTCAAACTATGATAAAGGTCAAAGTAAATATAATAATTTACCTTTTGAATTTAAAAACAATTTGTAATTTTTTGTATTCTGTAAATTTTAAAATTTTCAAAAAAGATATGTTGACCCCAATAAACTTAATCACAATTTAATTAAAGAGTTGACTTTCAGTGGAAAATTTTATCACCTTTTCTTAATTGAAAACTTAACTATCACCTGACACTCAATTTTCTCATCTCTCTTGACATTTTATCATTTATCTTCAAAAATTATAGGGCACATTTCATTACCTATTTCATGTGCTACTTTTGCAATTATTTTGTGATAAATTTGCTAAGTGAAGGTTTCATTAGTCTTTTTAGTTAACACTTTGTAATGTTTTGAACATTCTTTTGGAGTAATCATCTTGGACATGTATCAGATTATATTCATAACACAAATTTGGATTGGTTATAATTATTATTTTTCTCTTAATTAAATATTTACCAATGTTAAGATAAATATTAAATAATTATAAAGGATAACACATTTTCAATAATTTATATATTTAAAAATTATTTAAAAATTAATATAAATTACAATAATTAAAAACTTAAATACTTAAAAATATATAATACAATTTAGCTGAATTTTGAAATTTCATATGTGTCACATAAGTTAGGAGAAAAATTTCACGACCTAAAATTCGATCGTGATGGCACCTATCTTCCCTCATCAATAGGTTAGTCAAACTAACGATAGATCAAATAAAAACCCATTGTAAATGCGGAAGTAAAAACATATGAGGATTTATAAGAGGAAATCTCAACTAAACACTCCAAACCAAGTTGCCACTATGACAAGACACTACTAGAATTTATACAACAATACAAGTCTTGACACATTCTTTCATAAGTAAAGACATCATAAAGCTAAAAAAAAGTGAAAGATATCTTTGGTAACTGAGGATAAGACGGATAGCTACCTCAAAAATGATTTAAGAATGCCCCTGGACTGAAGCGGAGATGCCGATCACGAAGTCTTTGCACAGAACCCGCACAAGAGTGTAGAAAAGCAAGGAGTGAGTACAAAACCACGGTACTCAGTAGAATCCTTAGCTAGTCTAAATATAAAAAACTAGTGACTACTCCTGACATCCAACCACCATCCACAGCTACAACCAGCATATAGTTATAAATAGCATCCCAACGCAGTAAAATTCAAATAAATCAGAGAAAAGAAATAGGTAACAAATATCTATAGTTTCACAAGTCTAACAATAACCCACCGTTCATAAAGTCAAATGTCAGTACAAGACAATAGGACAATAGTGCTTTCAAAATAATCTCAAGTCATCAATATGTATCAAGTAATCTCAAATAACCAATCGGGTAGATGATTAAATCAACATAAACATAATGAAAATACGATGCAATTCATAAATAATCATGATTCATGTCTGTACTATCATTCCTGATGCATGCCTAGCAGAAACCTCAGCTCATTATATATCAATATCTGGCATAAACCTCAATTTACATATATACATCAATACCTGGCAGAAACCTTAGGTTATATTTATATATAAATACCTGGAAGAAAACTCTAGTTATACTATATGTCAATACTTGGAAGAAACCTTAGGATATAAATCATGCGCCGGTAGAAACTTCAGGAACCAACATCTAAAGTACCTCAACAACGTGTGTTCGGAGGAAACCTCGGATCCCTACATCCTAAATCATCACCACAAATCAAACTCCATGCAAAAATAATAATAGATATCCATATACCAAGTAAGCATGAAGAGTGGAACCAAATCAGGTTATAATAATAAAATCAATTCATTGTAGAGGTAAAAAAAATCACCAAATCACTCATTTTAGTCTAGCCTCCATAGGGCATCACAAAGTGATTTGCTTCAAAATAATTAAGTTATCATAAGGCAATTTGTAGCATAGTTTTAGCCCAATAATTCAATCCTAATTAATGAATTGACATCATGACTAATCCCTCAAATTACCAATTTCAATTCTCAAATCAAAATATCAACCTCTCATAGGTAATCACTATCAAGAATATATTTTCTATCTCAATTTGGCCTTAACAGGCATCACAATTCTGATTATAAAGGTATCAATAAATCACCACAGGCAATGTCAACAACAAGTACATAATTAAGCCCTAATTTTTACCCCAAGATACCATTTTTTATCACATTAGTCAACTCAAGAACCTTATATCTTAATTAAAGTATACAATTCAATAATATTCATATGAAGTTACAAAATCACAAGCTTACTCATTTTATATCCAACATGCTCAAACCAAATCAAAGGTATCTTAATCAATTCAAAGAGGAATTAAATTTATGAATCACGAAATCACATGATCAATTAATTTTGTACATTAAACCCATCATACTTAATCTCCACAACACCAACGTAATCATCTTCCCCAACTATGCACAACCTAGAAAGAAATCACTAATACTTTATGTAGACACCAAAGAACCTCAACTTACCTTAAAGTTGGAAGAACGAAGAAATAAATCACTCTGGAGATTTTCTTTTCGAATTGCCTCTAAACAAGCATAATCTAGTCATACACATGTACTACACAAGAAAATATAATGATCATTGCGTATATTCTAATAATTCAAATATTTTTCCAAAAATTCTGTCCCAGATCCACAAGGATAAATGTCACAACCCGAAAATCAAGTTGTGATGGCATCGACATCCTATTCGTAGACAAGCCTACCATTGCCCAAGAGCTTAAAATAATGGACTAGTACCTAAAACCAAAATAAAAGGAAGGGATTTGAAATGGAGGAATAGAGATAGAACATAAACATAAACCGCTGAAAATAAATCCCAGAACTAGGTATCGTGGTTGTAAAGAATCTATACATAGAAAAGGTACAAAATCTACAACGAGAAAAAAACTACAAAATAGGTATCAAAACTCCAAGTAGAACAGTTTAGATATAGAAGGAGAATCCCCCAGCATGAATATCGACTGCTCACTCTATTTCCTACAGCAGCACCAAACTAAATCACACGATCGCATTTGTGCTAACGACTCGTACTAAAACCTGCATTACAAGAAGATGAAAAATATAGCATGAGTACCTATATAATGGGCACCCAGTAGTCATCATACGCCAAGCTAAAAAAATATTAAGCACAAGTAAGGTAATGAGATACTAAGAAATTAGTGCAGTGGCAAATAATATACGTACAGAAAGGGATAACCGTAGTAATAACTAGTAAGTGCGATGAAGGATCAACTATCAGTGGGTGTAGTATCAACTAACAAGTATGAAGGAAAGTCACTATAAATGTATAACCCACATTACCAGGGCCACAAGTAAACCATGACCAAACACGACATGTACTTGGAGCTCTACCAATAAGAAACCACAAAACCATCAACAAGCTAAGCTAATAGCAAATACAGTAGGTGTATGAATAGTACATATCACAGTCATAAGGGAATGAACAAAGTCTACTAGCTAACAAACCCGTCCAGCACCCCATTCTACTGGTAGGTACACATATAAAACCAAGTAACCCGATAGGTACTCCCCCCGTAATTAATGAAGGGTACAAATCAATGCATAGGGACGCAATGCAAAGGGATGCTGGGAAAGTAAATAAGTGCCAGTATGTTCCCTTATGCTCCCTCTCTGGGATACTCCAGAACTAAGAGAGACCTACGAGAGGACGCAAACAAAAGTAAATAAGTGTCGGCATGCTCCATCTCTGGGATACTCCCGAACCAAGAGGGACCTCCAAAATACTTGAAATATATACTACTACTCCCCTGTATACCTCTCCCCCGAGCTACATGTCATGTCCTAAGCATATACACCCGAGCCAACTGGCCTATGGAGAGACTTGAACCAACACGCAAATCCTCATAACAAGCTCAACAATGGTATAGTTATCGGGGTAAAAGTTCCTTAACTCGGTCTCATCTCATATATCATATCTCAATGGAAACTCAAGTCTAACTATGTAAGCAAAATCCAATCTTGGTAAGACCCAATTGTCTCCATGTAGGCAATATCCAAAAATAATAGTGATAGTGAGCAAATTGCCTCAAATGGTGTGAGTAATAGATCCATACTTCTCATAAGCGTAGTGGTGAAAGATATAAAGTATATATGAAATCAGTTTTCATTTATTACTCTATAAAAATCAAATTGCCTTTTAAAAAGTTTAATGCATCCTTGCTAAACAGAACCACTCAATAGGCTAAACTGGTCTAAGGCTGCTAACTGGAATCCATAGGATGGCTGCAGAGCCCTATTCAGGAGGTACATCCTCTCCTAGACCAATTATGGTCCCAAGCCACAATAAATCACACTAAAGATGCCACAACTGCTCACAAAGGGCCCTCTAAGGGCCAAGTAATTCCCCCATCCAGGGAAGAATGGAGATACATAGCTTTAATCCAATAAAACTCACTCCCAGGCTCGTACAGGGCTAAGGAACAATAACATCATGCATGGATGTTAAATATCTCACAAAGACACATCCGGCTATCTTTGGTCGAAAGGTCCACACACATCTTAATCATACACAACATCTCTAGTATAACACAAAATAACCAGCCTATCTAGATTATCTCTAAATCCACAAACCTAAATTAAGGGATAGGAACTAAGCTCTAACCACTAGTATAATCCCCTCCCAACCAGTCTACGTTCCAGAGTCAGTGTATAACATATACACACCAAAGGTTATACTCTTCCCCTAACCATACTATGTTTCAAAGTTAGCATTGAACACATGGTAGGGAAATATAGCCCCAGGAAGGTAACCAAGCTACAAGCCCGCTAAGTAGGCCATAGGCCAGAAGAATAAACATATCAAGGCCCGACTAATAAATCTCATCCCTGATCTGGTGCTTTACCATACATATACAACACTAATACCCATTCTAAATAAAGTAGACCATAGCCCACCTGGTGCTGCTGAAACCTTGAAAGTAGTGCTGGGTAAAGTGGAGAACCACCAACAAGCTCAGCATCACAGAAATCTATCAAAATGCATTCCACGAGTTAATAGGATTAAACCAAGACCATATTTCTATATAAGTAGTAGGGTTGAAATTCACCAACACATAGAGAACCGTTTATACATATTATGCAATAAAATAATGCTTAAACTCATGGTAGAAAATGGAGACATAACCCCTGGAAACTTTATATAATATAGAAGACTTTATTATACTAGATAAAACAAACATTTACCCTGTAGAAGCGAGCATAGAATCACCACAACACGATTTTATAGAGCAAAACCTTGATACAATCCTTTAATGGTGATTAATCTAGCTTTCAAGATCAAGAATCTGGTTGGAAGTTGGGGGAAAATAGGAGAAAGATCATGAAAGGCCTTTTTATAGGTCAGCCACCAACTGGCCAGTTTATTGGCCACTGCGAGGGTTTTCTGACCGCTTTTCCAAAACTAGTCCAAAATCGCACGTGATGAAAATGGAGTCCAATTTCGATAATTCATATATGGAATCTTTATTTAATCAATATTGTAGACTCAACGAAATTGATGGAAAGGAAATCGGGATCATATAAGTTGAGTAAGTCGCAAAGTAACAATACTTAAAGGAATTTAAACCGTAAAACTTTCAGGGAACTACCCTACCGATCCCAACAATTCACAAATAACCTGGGACAGTTACAAAAGCGCTCTAAACACAAAAAAATTATGGGAATAATGAAAATGGCCTCGAGGGCCATTACATTGTTATTGGAAGCTATGGCTATGGGTTAAAGTTTGTAGACTCATCTATTGAAATTGACCCGGTAAAATGGTTGTTGACGGTTCCAAACTTTTTTTCCCATATCCTGTATCACTTCTTGCGGTGATCCTTCCCTGCAACCACTTTCTACCCGACTTAACTTTTTCTCCATACCTCCTGTGTTGCAATTCATTTTCGAAAGTTGCCTTGCAATTTCCGCTGAGGAGTTTCTAAAATCATTTGAGGTACTCCAGTCTTGATCTGACATTATTAACCTGCAAAACTAGCAAATGAGTTACTAATAAAGTGCTCTCACCACTACTTAAGTGCACTCAACTTATCTCTCGAGTTGATCATAAACCACCTTCTTGAATTGGTTCAAATATTGCCGGTCTCGTAGTAGAATGAATTTTTATGCCTCTTAATAATTGGACGACTTAATTAATTCAAAAAAATTTGAGCTAAAAAAGTTCAACGAGCATGTAAAACAAGAAAATCTAGAACAAAGTGGTATAAAAGAAGAATGAACAGAAAGAACTAATCAACAAGTATATAGAACAATTATTAGTTGTAAACTAGTTTTTGAATCAAGAAAAGTGAATGAGAATTAAAAAAATAAAACTAAGGAATTAAAACTTGAAATGAGTCAAAAGGAGTATGGTCCTAGAATGTTTAGAACATTTTTGGGCCATTACAAGTTCACCTTTGACCGCCAAGAGAGGTGCGAACCGCCAAGATTAGATCTCGATCGTTAAAATTTCCAGAGAGTGATGTAGTACATGAGTTGACCGTTAGGTGAAGGTGGCAGACCGCCAAGGGAGATGGTGACTACTACTGTTGACCGCCAAAAATGGCGGTATACCTCGGAGTTTTGATGGGAAAAATTCCTTGTGGTCCTACTTTTGTACCTTTTTTCTTGTATTTTTCCCAATTGGAATATTCCAAGTATAAATACCTTTTCCAATGATTTTCTTACTCCTTTTGGATCAAACAACCCCTTTTTGAAGATCTTCCACAACCAGATATTTATCTTCACTAAGAACACAAAGAACAATAAAATTCTCAACTCACTTAATATAGTTCAGAATTTAATGAAAATTGAGATCTAAGGTCCTTTCGGCTTGGTGAACAAGATCCAACACCTTTTATCCTCAAATCATCAACCAAATTAAGACCCAGATTTTCTCCTTCTTTAAACTTTGAAGAACACCATGAGCATGCTGGACTCAAAGTTTGAAGCTCCCTCAAACTAACACCAAATTTCACCAAAATTAATCCCCAAGATCCTCAATCTATGAGAATCACTTTCCAACACTTTTTAAGCCTCAAATTCTACACACCAAGTCAAATCGACCTCAAAATCTGGAAATGTGAATATGAAGAACTTTTACAATCCAAATTCACAACTCACTCGATTCAACTCCGATTTGCATGAAAATTGAGATCTAAGGTCCTTGTAACTTGAGTTGAACAAATATCAACTTTGTAGCCACCAATTTCACTACAATTGACCTCTCAACAATGGTGGATATAAAAATTCAACTCTGATTTGACACAAATTCGAGATCTAGCCTCTAAATTACTAGAGAATACAAATCTATTGATAGAAACTCAAATCAAATACCTTAATATTTTTGGTTTTTTGATTTTTTTTTTGTGATTTTCGAAAGAAAACTAAAATTAGACTTCGTCGAAACGAATACCTGGCCTAAGCTCTGATACCAAATAATATAGACCGAGATCGTGGCTTTAGATCAAAATCGAAAAACAAAAATAAAATAAATAAAAGATATGCAAATTCAACTCAATTTGAAAACTAAGTAGAATTCATTAACCAAATAAGGAGAAATACAAGCAATATCACTTATGAAGTGCAACTCGATGATCGATCAAGAAGAAGTTACGTTTGAGTAACTAAGAGATTCACCTACATCTAGTACACTCGATAATGGAACCGAAACTCAAGTACTGTGATCACTATAACAAGTCGAAAACTAATGTCAAAGTGGATTCCCAAAGTAGTCTAAGCACTAAATTATTCTAACTAGTGTTTTTATAGTAGCTATTACAAGTCTTCATTCAAAATGGGCCTTGTGACCCATTGAGGCAGCCCCAAATGCTACTTTGACCGCCACTGTATTAGTGGTTGACTGCCAAGGTTGGGTTTTGACCGCTACCCTTGGTGTGTTGACGTCCACTTTTAGCAGTGAAGTGCTCCTCTCCACTTTCAAGCTCAAATATTTCCCGTACGTCGTAGATATTCCATTGAGGCACTTCCAAGCTCCTAAGGCACCATTCTTTGTAAATAAAGCTTATAATGTTTGTAGATCCTTGGCTTGGCTTTTTATAAACAGCCTTAGTGGAGTGATGGTTTCCCAAAATTTATCACAACATGAACTGTATTAAAATGTAAAATAAAGGAAAAAGTGCAGGAGAAAAAACAGACAAAGATTTGGGCTACTATGGACTGTCCAAAAGGGGATTGTGAATGTCTCATCTTCCTTAGTATTTACTACTGTAAATGCATTTTAGTCTTTGGAACTAAAAAGGGAACTGATCAGTCTGACGAAGAAGTCAGAAATATGGTGAACACTAGACCAATTCCCATGGGGAACGATAAATTTACTATTTTTGAGTATAAGAGGCCTTAATCGTCTCACAAAGAAGGAGGTTAAAATCCTCTGCAATCAACTTAAAGTGTATCTATTTAGTCTGTTGAAGAATAAGATAAAAATTAGTAGTATAGTTAGGTGGTTGGAGGTGTCATTCCGACCATAACTCTCACTAGAATGGAAGAATTTGGGATGCTTGGAGAGAAGGCAAGTGTGTGGTCAATATTTCATTTTTGAAGATCTGTCAACAGTGGCATGCTTGGTCAGATATATTCAACTACAATAAAAAATTTACATCACTTACATTTGTTCCCATAATGGGAGAGAGAAAATAATAAGTTATGGAGTTACTTAACTCAGATGAGCACTAAGATTGACTGGTACTAGGGGATTCTAACTTTGTTCTCCATAGTAGAGATGGAGTATGGGAAACGCTATATATTTAGCTCAGATAACTGATTTCTAGGATTGCCTAGAAACATAGATGGAGTATGGGAAACGCTATATATTTAGCTCAGATAACTGATTTCTAGGATTGCCTAGAAACATGTATGTCGCAGAAAATGGTTAACACAGCATGTATCTATACTTGGAGTGATAAGGGGGAGAATAATAGGATTTTTTCCAAGGTTGATTAGTTTATTTTTTTTTACAAATGGTGGGTTGACAGATGAGATGCCAGCGTGTAGAGCTAATTTCCTAAATGAAAGGGGTGAATGATCACAACCCTGTTCATGTTAGTTTGAATGGTTTTCAGCCAAGAAAAAATCCTTTAAATACTACATATGCAAACATCCATAGTTTATTTAATGATGTAGTAAAAGGATTATGACAGATATCCAATGTATAGTCACAACTAAATTAAAGAAGCTGAAATAAATTTTGAGAAGCTTGCATACCCAGCACTTCAACATCACTGTGAATGAAGTCACCTAACTTGGAGGAAAGTTACAAGGTGTCCAGGAAATATTACAACTTGATCCAAGCAATTCCAAATTGCAAAATGAGGAAAGAAAAGTAGGAATAGAGTTAAAGAAAATGAGCTACATGACATAAATGCTACTGGTTCAAAAGAGTTAAGTTCCATGAATAAAATTAAGAGATGAGAACACTAATTAGTACTTCTCAGTGATGAAGCAGAAAAGACTAGCGCAACTCCAAGAAAAGACATGCAAGATACAAACTGACCCAAAGAGAATTGCTGAAATCTTTGTCAGGTGCTATACCTAGCTACTAGAGGAGGAGGGACAAATACCAAAATGGTTGTCCCATAGAATGGTAGTACTCTAATAGGGACAAATAAATAGGTCTGCTCACTGCCTATATAAGAAAAGAAAGTAAATAGGGCTCAAACCAATAAGGAGCCCTAGGCCTGTTGGATACAGTAGTGGTTTTTTTAAGAACTATTAGGGTATAATTAAGTTGTTGCAAAAAGGTAATATGCCAAAACAACTCAAGGTAATATGCCAAAAAAAACTCAATTCCTCTATAATCACTTTAATCCCTAAGATCACCAAGGCTTAAAATGCTAGATAGTTCAGATAATAGCTTGCCGTAACAT
>JBDJHY010343440.1:0-18817 GCA_039654485.1 Withania somnifera | reverse complement strand
TGAGCGTGTTTTTTTACTATACGCTGTATTTCTTTCTGGGGGACTTGTCAGCATTTTAATTATTTATCTTATATTAGCATTACTTCTTAGATATCCTGCTTGGTTACTTGTTCATGTTATGTGGGATTAGTCTCTTAACTCTTATTTGTCTGTTCATTCTTTCACTTGAGGTTACCCGTATACCGAGCATGTTCTATTCCTACATTCCTTGATTCTCATTATTTATGTTATATTTCACATATGTTGTTGCAAGGATGTTGGGTACGTTCTCTTCCGTTACCTGCGATCCTGTTATATGATTATCTAGCACTATTTGTCTATGTGACATTTGTTTACTACTTGAATTGCTAGTTTTCTATATTGTCTTATTTGCTTCTGTGACACTTTTCCTTGTACTCTATTATTTACTCTTTTATTATTGTTATGCTCTTAGTGGGCCCTGGAATCCTACTGGGTATGGGTTGCTTCGGCGACTTGTACTAATACTACACTTGCACTAGTGCAGATCCAAGTACAGGTTCCCGTTCATGATACACAGACCGATGTTCGTTCGGATACTATTCGCATTAGATATTCAGGGTTAGCTTGGCATCCATCTTGATCCTACTTCTTTTCAGATTTATGTTCATTGATATCCATTATATTTTGGAGACAGTTGATACTATATCTATTTTAGTTTTCATCATTCTGTACTTAGTGGTTCGTTTGACACTGATACTGATTTTTGGGTGGTTGTTTCTTTCTTAATTAATTCCGTAAAACTATTATTTAATTTGACTTTTGATATTTTTTCACATTTAATGTAGTAGTCCTTCGCTTCATCTATGGACTACGAGGTTTGGTTCTCCTGATGGTTGTATAGTAGGTGCCATCATGATCCACGAAATTGGGTCGTGATAAGTTAGAGGATGAATCAAGTATTTTTAACATGCTGCAAAGTGATGAGGTTCTTTCTTTGGGTAAGCTTTTCTAAGATTCTCAAGGAGGATAGGATAGGTCCTTTTTGGCAAACATCAGAAGGAGGAATCATGCCTGGTGAATCCTGAGAACTTTCTCCACTTTCCATCATCATGAGACTCATTCAACAATTTTTTTATCTAGGCAAGCAATAGCCTCAAAATTTGCTTTTGGTCTTGCTGAGGTTCTATAATAGGTTATGACATACTCAATGGAGATTGAATTTGCTA
This sequence comes from Withania somnifera, assembly GCA_039654485.1. Taxonomy (NCBI): domain Eukaryota; kingdom Viridiplantae; phylum Streptophyta; class Magnoliopsida; order Solanales; family Solanaceae; genus Withania; species Withania somnifera. Next base: position 17,630 of record JBDJHY010343440.1, on the reverse strand, counting down.
AAGTGACTGTGTTAATCGAACTAGGATCCATATTGAAATGATCCTTTGGAAAACCAGGTGTCGGACTGCCTTGCTTTGATCTTAAGAAAGTTTGACTATTAATACTAATCAGCCTCTCTAAAAAATGACAAAGTACTCAAAAGGAAAGAACGTTAGTTTGTTGCTCACAACAATTAATAGAAGTCATGTATAAAGCACATAACACTTTGTCTCTCTTTAAAAAGTCTAGTCCAAAATACAGATGATGTGGCACTTCAAAAGATAACTAGATGGATGAAATTCGACCATTCAACGGACTTTGAACTTCTAGCAAAAGAAATAGACACTTGATCAAAATGAGAAGGGAATGAATGTTTGAAGGTTTAAAGAAAAGTTTTTTTTTTCATTTTTTTTCATTTTTTCTTCTTTTTTGTTTTGAAGGATGACATGGTCAACATGAATTTGAACGACTACATAAAGTTAATGAAGGCTCAATCAAGAAATTGGACAAAAAGAGTTCAACGAGATTACAAAAAATCTAGATCATATTGGACAAGATATCATTGCTATTTAATGATAATTGAATCTAAATTTTCCCAATAATCCAACAAGTAAGGAAAATGAGAAGTTCAAACTTCCGAAGAATTAGATCTTACCTGATGAGGATATCTTAAGGCTAAAGGTAAGATTAAGATGGATCAAACTAGGGGAATCTAACAACACACATTTCTCTATAGTAACTTCCAAAATACAAAACTCAGGTTCATTTTGAATGAATTTGAGGTTGGATTTGGAAAGTTATTATAAAAACATTCAAATTGAGTTTATTGACCGATCTTCTTTCTTTTGGGATCATTCCGACTTCCTTAGTCACTCAGAGAGTAATGTGCCAGGACTTGAAATGGAATAATGGAAAAATCATGTTTAACACTAAAAAATGTGTATCAAAAAAATACAGAAGATAAACACAGACAATGCAAATTAGGTAGTATTTCAACAGTATACAATGTGTCCTAAATAAGCCAGTTCAAATAGAACATTCTCCTTCAATTCACATAAATATTCAAGTCCAAGATTGACTTCAAAGTTGACTAGGCTGAGGTAAGTCTACTAATGGGCTCGTACCCTCCACGGTACTAGGTCGTACTAGGCCATGCCTAAATTTAGGGTTTGGCTCAGCTCTATCATGTGTATAAGAGTGTGTTTGAATTAACCGAATATTAGGAAAGACATCCAAGTTGGGTTTTTCGACAATCATAGGCCGCAGTGCACACCAATAGTCTTTCCATACAACCTAGAAAAAGAAATTACTTCCAGAGCAAACGACTGCTCAAGGTGTGCCATTTCCTAAGGAAGGGAAATAAAACAAGGCCAACTAGCCGAAAATACCATGAAAATGCAATGACATTTTATAATTTAAAACATATAATACAGCATAAATAATTCACAAATAATCATCAACATATATAAAAATACAGTGTATGTCACAAATAAAATACAAATAGCAAAAAACTATAAAAAGAAAAGTATCCTCAATTGTAATAAATGAATTCATATTGGTTTAAACATTTTTATATACTGAGTAGAGTCATCATTTTATTACCCCATATTTTAATGATAGGGCTCAACTTAGGGACTCAAAAACTAATTGAATTGTTTAGAACAATGGATAGTCACCACTTAATTTGAGGAATATCAGGAAACTGTTTAAAACTTTAGTTTTTAAAGAAAAATAAATTTTCATTTAAAAAAACCATAGTTTGAAAAAGGGTTCAAGTTATTCCAAAAGGAAAGGCTTAGAAATTCTTCAAAATCCATAACAGTCGGTCCCGACTAAACTTATTTTTTGCAATTGAGGATAAAAATGTAAAGAACCTCATGGTCACTTATGATAAATACGTGATGTTTTGTATTCTAGAGAATTTCAATAGTTTTCCCAAGTCATTTATGACTCGCTAGGACCATTAATTCGGATCCCTGGCGGCTCGATTGAGAAAAATCTCAAATTGCCTATTTTAGAGCCCAAAGCTAGGTACTCGTTGACCAAAGTCAACTTTCCTTCAAGACGTGCTCGGAATTAAATTTTGACAATTAGATTTGGAATGCCAAAAAAAAGTCAAGATTGACCTTAAGTTTTTGTTTTGGAGTTTTCCTTTACAATTTATGTCGATTACTGGATTTTAGTTAAGTTTAAGGCTTAAATATGAGCTTGGCTGGTGTTTTGGTGTTTGTAGTATCAGATCTGAATTTTGATGCTTCCATAAGCTCCAGAATGGTGAATTTAGCTTGTTTTACCCTTGGTATGCTCCCTAAGGTATTCGTGCTCGATTTGAGTTGTTAAATGGAAAGTTAGAAAATTCCTAGTTTTGGCTAAGTCTTGGTTGGGGGTCATTTCGCTCAAACGACCTCAAATGTAAATTTTGTTGATTCAGTTAAGTCCATAACATGTTTTTAACATAAAATGCATATTCATTTTGGAAAATTTGAACTCTGTTTCATTTCCGAAACCCAGATGGAAATTTAGAATAGTTGTTGTTTTTCTACTGCAACTTTGACCTATTTATCATCCATGACTAAAAAATCAGCCAAATCTGCAAAAAAATGGGTTGGTCCAATTTATCAGGCCAATTGACTGATAAATCAGTACTTCCACTATTCGGGGGTGCCGATTTATTAGTACTTTTGGTCTAATAAATCGGTACCTGAGGCCTTTTTCTATTGTTTTTCACCCATTTTAATGGTATTATTTTCCCTTGTTTTCTCTCTAATATTTGTTTGGTTTGTCTTGGAAATTCCCCAAAATTCATAGAAAAGTTTCTTGAAGATTGTGTATGTCATCTCCACCTTCAGTGATTTCATCCATTAAACTTCATTAAAATAAGAGTTCCTCCTCCATTGATTCCCTTGTAATCAACTCTTGATTCTTTCAACTGTTTCTGAACTTATGTAGTAATTCCTTACTCTTTAGGGTTATTATTCATCATACTAACATCTCTTTTTCTGAATTCAACATACAAATTCATAAAGGTTGAATATTTATCCCTTTTTATACTTAATTTTGTCCTGGTTGTTCAAGGTTCTTCCCTTACTCAAATTATGCGAAATTTTAGAGCACGAATTTCTAGTAACATTGGGAATCCTGTAGAAAAGTTTATTTTTAGTCTTACAAGTGAGACCTGCGGCAATTTAGGCCCAGTCTGGAACTTAGTATAATTTATACCATTAGACTCGTATTGATATATAGAATACTATGACGTAAGTTTTAGAGCATTTAGAGATCGTCTGATATTAGTCGAAGTACTATTTTTGAGCTAGCAATGCTATATCGTCAGACGATAGGTAAGCTCCATGGGTTGGGTAGCTAGGTGGATATGGTGATCATGTACCATTCTTTTGTTTGTTCCCTTATTGATTTATATTTTTCCATCTAATATATGTATATGGTGCCTGCGACTTAGGAGTTGTCTAGTGACACCTGTGCAAGGCATATGTAGTTGTTAGTACATGTTCATAAGTGTATACTTTTTAATATGTTGTGCATTCATGACACTAGAAGTTGGGCCTATGACTCCAAAATAAGAGTACATTGGGGCTGGGTTAGTATCACCACCTGAGTATTGAGCCATGATGGCTAGAGACTGAGTTTAGTAATAAAGATTGATAATGAAATAAATCAATAAATGGTAATATTCTAATAATAATATTAGTAATAATATTTTCCCTTGTTTTAGTCTAGGATTTACATCTTGGCACCGGAAAATATCATTTGACTAATCAATGTTGGGACTAGACAGACCCTATTTGGCAGTGAGTACAGTCGTTGGCACTTGAGCTCGTCGTCATACGATAATAAGTACAATTATTTTGACACTTATTACACTACTGGTTATGGAAACTTAATGATACCTGATCTATTAAGGATATTGGTTATACTGTTATATTAAGGAATTGTACGCCTTGACTTAATGAGTATGGCTTGATGATACTGCTGATATGAGGTACAAAATGCCAGACTTTGAAACTCTTGAGGCTCTATGATTTGGGACATGAAGTTATGATGACATTAGAGATTGTAAGTGGTGACATACCTCAATTGACCTTGCCTCCAGGCTTTTGGGCAATTGGGTGAGGGGGAGGGGGAGTATAAGATGGAGAGATATACCAAGAATATTTAGGTTAGCCTTCCATGGGTTTTTCCTGCTGGGACTATGGGTATCGGAGGGGATGCGTAATAGAACTGGTTACTTCATGTGATTTTATTTACTTTTTTCTGCACTTGCCTTCTTCAGTATACCCTAGCTGAGATGTATGGCCTACGGTGAGTGTGTTTTTGTGTACACTGCACTTCTGTCTTAGGGGACTAGTCAGCATTTATTTTCATTACTTTATTATTCATAATTACTTCTCAATTGTTATTATTGGTTAAGTGATACTTTATGTTATGTTGGATATTATGCCTTATATTACTATTTATTCATTCATCCTTTACTTGAGGTTACCTGTATACCATCAATGTTCTCCTTCTGTCTTTTGTCGACTCCTAATTTATTGTATTATTATTCATATATACTGTTGCAACGATTTCGGGTACGTTTTCCTTCACCACCTGAGATCCTGTTATGTGATTAGCTAGCGATAATGTCTACTTGTACTTGATTCTTATTTGTATAGCTAGTTTCCCTTGTTGTACTATTTGCTTAGTTAACCCTATTTGTTATATTTTGTTATTTACTTCTTCTATTATTGTTATGTGCCTAGTGGGCCCTCGAAGCCTACTGGGTACGGATTACTTCGAAAGCTTGTATTCATACTACACTTGCACATGTGTAGATTTGGATACAAGTGCCCGACCGTGATTGTAGATAGTTGCTCGTGCAAATTATATTCTACTTTAGAGATTCAGGGTGAGCTTGGCGTCTAGCTTTTCATGCTTCTCTTCGACATTAGTATTTTAATTTGATCTCCATTTATTTTCAGAGATACGATTGTATTAGATGTTTTGATTTCCTGTTTTATACTTAGTGGTTTGTATTACACTGATATTGGGTTTTGGGAATTTATTTTTAATTCTATATAATTTTACTTATTTTATTTATACATTGTTTATTGAACTTGTGCTTTCCGTATTAGATATAGTTGTCCTTCGCTTTGGCTACAGACCACAGGGTTGGTTCTTCTACTAGTGGTATAGTAGGCTCCATCATAATCCACTAAATCGGGTCATGACAAATTGGTATTAGAGCCTAGGTTCGTCGGTGTTAGTGTACAAAACCAATGTCTAGTAGAGTCCTACAGATTGGTGCAAAGACGTTCGTTGCTTATCTTTAGGAGGCTATAGTGGAATTTAGGAAATAATTTCTCCTTATTGATTCTCGTTCATGTGCTTCTTCTTTAAATGTTTTCCCAAAAACTTATTTGTTCACATGCATTCTTTTGCAGATGGTGCATTCAAAGTCTTCAGCAAGTAAGGTCGAGCATTCCATACAAGTAGCTTAGACTCCTATAATGGGAAAAGTCTAGGAACGAGGCAATGATAAAGGACGTGCTAGGGTCATTGTAGCAGCTAGAGCCCAGGATGTAAGAAGAGGGTCAGTTCTGGCCTCAAACTAGTGGTTGTTGGATATTCCGTTAAGCATCTAGTGAACTTGGTATCATCTTCGGTGCCGATTGGATTTTCAACCACGATAGTTCTGTAGAGTTTGTTGCTTGAGATTTTAGGCATATTTAGGGGAGGACCACCAGCGGAAGTACCTCCCATTATGGGTAATGATCTACTGAGGCAGAAGGAGTTTAAGTGTCTGCATTAGGGTTTAGATGTCTATCATTGAGTATGAGATTCATTTTTATGAGCTGGTTAGGCGTACTATCATAGTTTCTCTACTAATTGAGATAGAGCACAGAGATTTATGGATGGTTTAATTTTACCCCTTTGACTAGAGATGGAGCCCATGATAATTACAGACCATTCTTTTGCTCAGGTATTGACCCACGCAAAGTTTATAGAATGATTATACAGGGAGACCTATGGATTGAGTGGTCACGGTGTTGGATCTTCCAGCCGTGGTGGCCAGTTGGGTACTGGTGGCCGTGTTTTGAGTGAGGCATCATGGGTCATTATGACAAATCTTTCCCTAATGGGGTAGTCTTCAGCCTGCTTCGCATCTTGTTCTGACTAAGGGTGCTAGTGATACCTTATCAGGGAATTTGGCTCAGCTTGTGTTGTCTGTAACTCAAACTTTATCACCACCAATTCAGGTGGCATTACTGATAATTTAGACCGTACTATGGATTTTAGTAGAAGTTCAACCGGATGTTACGGTTCAGATTTTTAAGCAGACTGCATGTAGTATTCCTACTACGGCTTTAGGTTTGGGTGGCTAATATTTTGTGCCAAAGGATTTTTGGCAGTGTAGGCAATTGGGGTTATTCTTGGAGTATAGAATCTCCAGTCATCCTACTAGGGTTTGCCCTCAAGACCCTGTGTTCTATGATTATGGAGTAATAGGTCTCCTTAGTAGAAAGTTTCCCAAACATGGATGATGCAGTCTTCAGCTCGGTGCACCTGATTCAGTGTTTCCACTATTTAGGGTTGCTCATCATGAAGGGGAGGATGCCTCAGGTAATGCTTAGTATGGTGAGATAGGTGGTTTGGGTCGGTATCTGGTTAATCGTAGACAAGCTACACCTTTTGGTACCTTGACTTCAACAGAGGCAAAGGCGAAGATCTCAGGTTTGATTTTACATTACTATTATCTTGTCTGGCTCTTGTTTGATTGATTTTGGTAGCCCTTTTGTCTTAGTAACTCTTTGGTCTAGCTTGGTGATTCTTGTGGACTATCTATTTATTTTAATAGGCCCTATGTGTTGATATTGGCTAAACGCCATGTATTGATGGCTATTTCTTGTTGCCTTATAACTGAATACTTTATTAGTTGATTGGGATGCTAGACCCAACTGGTGAGCTGACTGACAGGCTTGAGTTTTGTTATAGCATGTTGATGCTAGGCCTGGTTTTGTTTCATTTCATTAATAGCTGAGTTATTTTGTAGTTAGTAGTATTGTATTTCCTAATATAGGTAGGTTACCCTATTTCTCTATACAGTTCTCAGCAGTTGCGCTAAGATCACAGTATTGGCCATGTTTGTTAGATCTTTGACTACATGGATAGAATTTTGGTAGCCACCGAGAGTCGTATTCTAATATTTCTCGTGACACTAGGCATAGCTTGTATTCATTTGCTGCGTCAGAATTGATGTTATGGTCGTTTAGTGTTGGCATTGTATTGTAGAAGTATCTAGTAATTAACCCACCTGACCACCCACTTGAGCATGAGTTGTTTTCGTTTGTTGATCTAGAGCAGTGTATTGATTATTTTCCTATTTGTTTTGATAGTTATCTCAGTTCAGCTAAGTTTCCTAGGTTTGAAGAGTTTTGTATTTGTGGTTTTGATGCGGAGTTTTGGTGGATTGTGTGTTGACATATTTTTCTTACAAATGGGTTTTTCCTTAGTAGTGGAAGGGGAGTGTGGTTCCTGAGTTAGACTATTTAGTTAAATGAGGGTTTGTGGAAGACCTTATATTAAACTCGATTGTTGCAAGTTGAATAGTATTTTTAGCTTTGTGGGTTTATAGATGGGGTCCATAGTAAGTGCAGAATCAGGATATATTGATTTGATCATTCTAGTATAGTTGTGTAGTTCCGCAATAGTGTGATGCTTGTAAATGATTCTAGTATTTACAGGCGACTGGAGTTGCCTTGTAATTTTTTGGGATTGTTATATTGTGGTGTTGGTGTTTTATCTATGGAACAATTTGGATAGGGAGTTCTTCTACTTAATATATCAACATATAATTATCCTTGGTATATTTTCCTCATGGGAAGTTGGTTTTGCACCATGGGATTGGTGTTAGTGCGACGATGTGTGAGGATTCATGTTAGGTTTGGTTTTATTATTATGCTTTAGTGGTAGCTAGTTGTGTTGGATTTGTAATGGTAAATTGAAACAGGTACGGATAGAGGTGCACCAGGAATTAGGTATGTTTTGATATAATATATTTGATGTTCTGTTAGTGCAGACTGACTGTGCTTGATTTATGAGTTAGCCTAGTGTGGATAAGAAGAAAGGTTTGGTGTGTAGTGATTCTGGGTAACAGTGTGTGAGGTTTTTAGTTTGGTGTTCATCGAAGTGGGTTTAAATTGATTGGTAATGATTGCATTTTCCTTGAGTTTGAATGTCATCGTGTTTGGTTGACAGTCAGGATTGGTAAGATGATTCATCAAGTTAAGTAAGGTTATGTTGCAAGATATGCATATAGCGTCTGAAGGGCAGGTTTGTGCATTGTGTTAGAACTAGTGGTAAGCTTGAGATTGAGATTTGGAAGAATATTTGAAGTGGTGGAAGTTGTTTCTTATTTGTAGCGAGTGCTAGTTGTTAGAGTTTCCTTGCTTTGAAGATGATCATGTTGGCTTGGCATAATGTTTTCATTATGCCACAAGGTATCTTCCCCACAGTTTGAGTATGGCATAGATGTCTCTTGTTAGAATTGGTTTGGTGGTACATGGTTTCAGTTATTTATATATCATGGAGAGTGGGAGTCTCACTGGGTATGGAAGCACATTGGGTGTTGCATAAGTATTCAATATGTATAGATTGAGTTGGTTTATTATAGTGTAGATCTTCGATAGGATCATTTGGAGGCATTATGACTAGTCTAGTTTTTGGGGTTGGTGAGAAGTTGGGAAGATAGTTTGTACTAGAGAACTTGTAGAGTGGGTCCATTTTTCATCTTTCGTTTGAAAGTTCTCGCAGCTTTTTCTCCCCATAGCATGTGGGGGTATTATTGGTAAACTTTGGGGTGTTCGTTAGAGCAGTGATTGATTTTGGTCCTGGTTATAGTTTTGAGATAGGTTATGATCCTTTCAGAGAGTTTAGGTTGAAAGTATTGGTATCTCTTCTTCGGTGGGATGGTGGTTTACTTATATGCCTGATATACGATTGGTATAGTTGTCGTGGATGCTTATGCTGAGGTTTGGTCTCCTTTTCTGAGTCACTCTTCACACATCTCCATTCTATTTTGACTTTTGGGGACGAAAGTCCTTTTAGTAGTGGATATTGTAATGACCCTCATGGTTATTTATGATAAATACACAACGTTTTACTTTCTAGAATGTCTCAGTAGTTATCCCAAGTCATTTATGACTTGCTGGGTCTAGTAGTTCAGAACATTGGCAGCTCGATTGAGAAATTTCTCAAATTTCCTGTTTTAGATCCCAAAACTAAGTACTTGTTAACCAAACTCAACTTTCCTTCAAGACAAGCTCAAAATTAAATTCCAATAGTTCCATTAGCTCCGGAATGCCAAACAAAGTCAAGACTGACCTTAAGTTTGTGTTTTGGAGTTTCTGTTTGCAATTTATGTTAATTGTTGGATTTTAGTTATATTTAAGGCATAAAGTGGAGCTTGGGTGGTGTTTTGGTATTCAGAGTGTCAGATTGGAAATTTAACTCTTCCATCAGCTTCGAAATGGTGAATTTAGGCTAATTTGACCCTTGGTAAGCTTCCAAGGTGTTCGTGCTCGATTTGAGTTGTTATGTGGAAAGTTAAAAAATTCCTAGTTTTGGTTAAGTCTTGATTGGGGGTCAATTTCGTTAAAACGACCTCTGTTGTTAATTTTTTAATTTCTTTGAGTTTGAAACGTGTATTCACATAAAAAACATATTTAGTTTGTCAAAATTAGACTACATTTCATTTCCAAACACAGGTAGAAATTCATGACAATTGTTTTCTAGTGCATGTTTGACCAATTTATCGGTCAAAGTGCCAATTTATCAGTCAAAGTGCCAATTTATTAGTCAAAGTGCCGACTTATTGGCCATGACCTATAAATCGGTACCTTTCATGTATCGATGCATACTCACTATTGCACGTTATTTACCATGAAGATCTTGTCAGCCATTCAAACGTTCGTGGTTGACTTGATTTTATCTCCAGAGGAGTTGAAGATTTTTGAGTCCTTATTGTTTCAATGGTTAGACTTTCTTTGGAGTTAGTTTATTCTATATCTTTAGTGTTCAAACTTAAAATTATTTATTTCATTCTGTTTTGGGTCTTTCTAGAGGCTTGTTCTAGCATTTGAGATTCAACTTATAATGGCGTTTAGACATGGATGTAGTAGTGTTGAGATTGAGTTTCCTCTTATTTATTATCTTACTTAATGATTGATGTGAGATGTCCCATTTACTTTAGTTTATATATGTATATTACTTTCACTAAGTGTTGAGGGAATATAGCGATGCATGAGTCTATAGTACTTTCGGGCCACCTAGTGACTATAGACGTCTCGTCGCATCTAGGGGTTGGGCTTGAAAAACTTTGTATCAGAGCTTTAGGTTCAAGTTTCCTAGGAAGTTTGTGAGCCAACATTAGGTAGATTCTTTTTTATGGGTCTTAGTGTAGTATATTTATAACTTAGAGGCTACTGAGCGTTTAGGAATTTTCCCTTTGTTCATGTTCTATTTTGTGATTTGGAGTTATTCTTTTCTTACTCGTGATTTATGCATTTAAGATAATGCCTCCCATAAGACAACCAACTCATTAAGAGAGAGGGAAAAAGCATTCAAATTAGGTTCCTCTAGTTCTGGGGCCTCAGTAGCATAATGTTATTATAATAGAGTTTCAAAATGCATGTCACTTGCTGCCCAAGCTCAACAACGGGTTGTAGTCCAGTTGTTCATGCATCCTCTCTTGACATTGGTGAATTTAGAGTGAGGGAATTTTCGAGGAAGAATGCTTACGAGTTCCATATTTTTATGGTTGGAGAATATCTGGAGACTTTTATTAATAAGGTTTGTCATACTGTGATATCATGAGGGTGTTGATGTAGGTAGAGTGGACTTGGCATCATATTAGATAGAGTAGTGAAGCTTTGCCTTCGTGGGCTAAGTTTGAAGAGGCATTTCTAGGTAGATTCTTTTCAAGAGAGAAGATGCGGGAGAGGACCCATGATTTTCTATATTTGGAGCAGAGCTCATATCTGTAGTTGAGTAAGACATGAAGTTTATTCAACTTTCAAGGTATGCATCGGAGATGGTTGTAGATATACGCAACAGAATAGATATGTTTATTTCTAACCTTTTCTCTTATCTGGTTCATGGAGGGAAGGAATTCATGTCGAACAATTATATGGACATTGGTAGTTTGATGGTAAATTTAAAGTAGATTAAGAAGGATTAAACTAATGGAAGAGAGAGTCAAAAGAGTAAAACAGCTAAGACTGTCTAGTCAGAGTTCAACTAGACTATGTCTGGGGTGGGGTCACAAACAAAAGAAACAGAGTTCTAGGGGACCATCCCTTTCTATTTCGTCGCTCCTTCACAGAGCTTCAAAACTCCAAATAGTCAACATAGTAAGACAATTTGATCATATTCGAAAAGTCATGCTGTCCCACTTCTTGAAAGTTTCATAAGAACCACTTTGGTAGGTGTATAATTAGGAATGATTGATGTTAAGAGTGGGTCCAGGTTGTTCACAAGATTAGATATTTCCTTTTAGGAGTTGTTTTAGATGTGTAAAACTAGGCCACAAAAAGAGATATTGTCAAACTAATCCTCAAGAAGCAACACAGGTAGCATGCCCAACTCAATATGACATTTCTTCTAGCATTAGTGGCGGCCAACACCAGAACCAGTTGTATGCTTTTGGATTTAGATAGAATAAGGAGCATTTAGCTAATATTGTAACAAGTATTTTTAGTGTGTATGATCTTTATGTATATGCCTTGTTAGATCCTAGAGCTAGCCTATAATTTATATCTCTGTGTGTTGCTTAATAGTTTAGAGAGAGTCTTAAAAGTCTATCTGAATATTTCTTAGTTTCCATATTGGTTGGTGATTCTATCATAGCTGAGAGGGTCTATTATAGTTACCTTGTATATGTTTTGGGTAAAGTTATCCAAGTTGATCTCATAGAGTTAGACCTGATATACTTTGATGTAATCCTTGACATGGATTGGATCTATCCATGTCATGTCATTTTTTATTATTAAAATAGAGTTGTACGCTTCCAATCTTTTGATGAGAAATTTCTTATGTGGGAGGGTAGTGTAGATGTACATAAAGGGCAGTCTAGAAATATGTTATCTAAGGGGTGTATCTACCACTTAGTCTGAGTTAAGGATTCTAAGTCTTCGACTCCCAATATCCAGTCAACTCCAGTAGTCATAGAGTTCGAAGATGTATTTCCTAAGGATCTACCTAAAGTCCCTCAAGAAAGGGAGTTAGAATTCGGAATATACTCATCTTAGGCACTATGACCATATCTATTATGTCATATGGAATGGCACCTGCATATTTCTGAGAATTGAAGGATCTATTGGAAGACCTCCTAGATAAGGGTTTTACTACCCTAGTGTGTCTCCCTAGGCCTCCCCTATCTTATTCATGCGAAAGAAGGATGGTTCCCTATGAATGTGTATTGATTACTGTCAGCCAAAAAAAGCCACAATAATAAATGAATATCCCATTATGAGGATTGATGACTTGTTCGATCAACCTCATGGTACTGGCCACTTTTTGAGAATTGATACTCATTCTGGCTACCATCATCTTAAGGTCAGAGAGGTGGATATTCCAAAGACTACTTTCAGATCCCGTTATATTCGCTTTGAGTTTGTGTTCATGTCTTTAGGTTTGAAAATGCTCCTGCATCTTTAATAGACCTCATGAACAAGGTGTTCAAGAAATATTTGGACCTGTTTATGATAGTCTTTATTGATGACATTCTAGTTTACTCCAGGAGAAGGGGGGAGAATGAAAACCATCTTAGAGTTGCTCTTAAGACTCTTATAGAGATTTATTTTTATGCAAACTTCTTTGTAAACTCTTGCTTTAATCAGTTTCCTTCTTGGGTCATATTATTTCAAGTGAAAGTAATCGAGTGGATTTGTAGAAGATTGATTCTATCAAAAATACGCCTAGACCCACTCTACATCTTATATCATATTTTCCTAAGTCTAGCTAGGTATTAACATAGATTCTTCCAAGGATTCTCTTATATAGATTCTCTTTTGACCTTATTCACTTAGAAGAAGGTGAAGTTTGAGTGGTCAGATGCTTGTGAGAGGAGTTTTCAGGTGTTGAAAACTAGGTTGACATCAGCTTTGGTGTTGACTTTCCCTAAGGATTCTAATGGGTTTGTATTGTATTATGAGGCTTGAGTATTGGTATTGGGTGTATCCTGATGCAGCATGGTAATATGAGTGTATTCTTCTAGAAAACTCAAAGTTCATAAGAAGAATTATCCCACTCATGATCTTGAGTTGGAAGTCGTAGTATTTGCTCTAAATATTTTGATACACTACTTGTATGGCCAGCATGTAGATGTATTCATTGATCATAAGAGTCTTTAGTATGTGTTCGATTAGGAAGATTTGAACCTTCATCAAAGGAGGTGGTTAGAATTGTTGAAGACTAGGACATGAGTTCTATCTATCATCTAAGAAATCCCAATCTAATGGATAATACCCTTAGCAGAAAATATTTGGGTAGTTTATCACATGTTGAGGGATGTAAGAGAGAGTTGTCTAAAGAGGTGATAGACTTGCACTCCGTGGAGTGATATTTCTTGGTGCATTGTATAATTCTTTTGACTCATAGCTAGTTGTTAAGGTGAAGGAGAAGAAAGATAGTGATCCAATCCAAGTTTAGCTGAAGAGTGCAGTTCAGAAGTGAAAACTTCCAAGTTTCTCCCAAACAAAAGATGGTGCACTCCGTTATCAAGGGCACCTTTGTGTTCCAAAAGTTGATAGGTTGAGAGAGATATTTTTTACGAGACTCATAGTTATATGTGTTTTATTCGCCCTGGGAAAACAAAAATGTATAGGTATTTGAGGGAAGTGTATATGTGGAGTGAAACAAAAGTGAAGGTAGAGCATTAGAGAGTAGGAGGAGAATTACAGTATTTTGGGATTCCGACGTGGAAGTGGGAAGTGATTAATGTGTACTTCATCAACAATTTACCCCTATTTCATAAGCATGATTCAATATGGTGATAGAAGACTGAATGAATAAGTCAACTCACTTCTTGCCAATTCACACCTGCTATTCAGCAGATCAGTATGTGAGGATTTACCTCCATCAGATTATCATGATGCATGGGTTGCCTTTATATATTATTTCATCTCAAGGTACACAATTCACTTTGTAGTTTTAGAGATCATCTCAAATGGTTCTTGGTACCAAGGTTCATCTTTGCATATCATTTAATCCACAGACAGATGGTTAGGCTGAGAGGACCATCTAATATTAGAGGATATGTTGAGGGCGTGTGGAATTAACTTCAAGGGAATTTGAGTTAATCATCTTCATTTGATATATTTTGCATACAACAAAAACTATCTCTCTAGTATCCAGATGGCCCTATTTGAGGCTTTAAATGAGAGGATATGGAGCTCTCCGATTGGTTTTTTTGAGGTAGGTAAGGAAGATGAGTTAGGTTCATAGATTTTTAATGATTCTATATAGAAGGTTCATATCATTTGTGAGAGATTGTGAGCATCTTAGAGCCAACAACAATCCTATGTAGATGTGAGAAAAAGAGATCTAGAGTTTGAGAGAGATGATTAGGTATTTTTATGGTTTCCACGGTTAAAGGATTCATGAGGTTTATAAATATAGGTAATATTAGTTATATCGGTCCATATCAAATATTGAGAAAGGTGGGAAATGTTGCCGATGAGTTAGATCCTCCAGTAGAGCTTATAGTAGTCGACACAGACTTCCACAACTTCATGTTGAGGAAATGTGTGCTATACTATTTTTTGGTTATACTAGTAAAGCATCTTACTATTAGAGAAACTTGATCTGAGGTCCCTATTTAGATCCTAGACCAATATGTCCGCAGATTCATAAATAAATATATATAGCTTCAGTTAAGGTTCTGTGAAGGAGCTAGTTAATTAAGGGAGCTATATAGGAAGCGGAGGCTTGCATGATGAATAGATACCCGCACCCATTTCCTTTAAGTTCCACTTCAATCCGAGGTAAAGCCTCTCCATTAGCTTTTCTTCTGAGTGTTTGATGCATGTAGCATGTATCCTCTAGCATTGCATGAGTCCCATGTGTGCATGTAGCATGTAACATGTAGCATTGCATGTGTCCCATGTGTGTATTCATTTATTATTTGATAATAGTTGAGGCCATTCAATGTAATATGTAGTTTTTCATGAGTCCTAATGTAAGTATTCAAGTACTACTTGATATGTCTATGGTAGTTGAGTGCACTTAAGATGCTATGCATGATAGTCCACTGAGTTATAGTTTAATCATTTTTTCTTAGGTTCCTATGATGTGACTAGCGAGCTCTATAGTGATTCTATCAGTTTCATAGCTCTTTTCCTCTTATTTGTATCTATATTCTTCATTTGAGGGTGAATGATCTCAAGAGGAGATACTGTAACACCTTGAAATTCCATTCTCTATGTTGTTTGAGCTTAGTAAAAGCAGTTAGAAATTTTTTCTCGAAATTCTGATTCATTCTTGGTTCCAAGGGACAATTGATGGACCATAGAACTATTTTTCGGTTTGTCAACCTATCCATCCTTCCATTATAGTGATTTTATTTGGGGACCCCAAGTGTCAAAGGGTAGTCAATGGACCATAGAATGGTTTGATGTTCCATCATTTGTTTCGTCAACTTGATCCAAAGTACCAGTAGCTAAATTGGAATCCTTAGTTTTGAGAAGACTTCGACTGACCATAAAATTGTTTGACGGTCCATCATCTTAGTCATCATTTCTTTCTAGTATCCAAAGTTCTTGAAAGTAAGTTGGATGGACCAATTGATGACCCATCAATGGGTTGACGGACTATCAACCCTGCCGTCAAAGTCCCGTATTTTATTTAAAACCTATTTTTCTCAAGGTTGTTTTGGACATTTACCACTCCCTAATGACCAATCCTATATTATTTATGCTTTGTTTGAGAGGGCTATTAATCCCAAACCCATTATTTTCTCTTCATTAAGTCAGTAATCAGACTTAGAGAAAAATCTTTTATGTAGTTCTCTTAAAAGAAAGAGGCTACGGTTTCGACAAAGATTCATAGTGCATAAATCTCCCATTAATTCCTTTTTAGAAAGTTCTCCTACCAATTATATGGGATAATGAATGAGGATACCTTTCATACTTGTGCCCAAAACCCCATTTTAAAGTTAAAGATTGTAGTAGAGTGTCCAGGGGTTATATTTATTCTATCAAATGATGAGATTTCCCTTAAAGGAAAAATTTCTTGTTATTGCTGTAAAAATTGATTAAACTTTCACAACATATGTTAAAGTTTCACAATTCTTTGTAAATTGTAAAGACATGTTCATTAAAGGTGAAGAAGACGCTTAAGGGAGAATCGTAATCTATAAATTATGATGTTTGCAAGGCCTAACATTTAACTTGAATTGAATATTGAAATGTCATGACTTTACTTGACTTTTTACAAGGTTTAAAGCCTAATTGAACAGGTTGTCATAAATTAAGTGTTTTTTTCTAATTAAGTCCAATTGAGAGTCAATATGTCATTAAATGATGATATTTATACTTGAATTACAAGTTGACAAAGAACAAGAATGTTTTATTAAATACTCGTAAAAAAATGTTTCCCAGTGTGGTTAAATATGAGTGCTTGGTCTAGTTGGTTCCATTTGAGGGTGTTTTACTAGTCTAAAGTGTTGAAGTTTATGCTTGGGCTAGTTCGTTTGACTTGAGGGTTTTCACTAGTTGAGGGGTGTTAAAGGTTGATGTGTCAGTCTTGTGAGTAGTATTATCATCGAGAGTATTCGAGCATAAGACCTCTCTCCATATGGACAAGCATAGGAAATTAAATATCATGGCCCAATGAGTGCTTTTTGAGTGTCTTGGTGGATCCACTATGGGTCTGGGCGCCTGTACTCTAGAAAGGTATTGGGATCCCTTCCAGAAATGGGTAATATCTTAGACTTTGTAACTTAATGATTAGAATATGTCGATTATGAAATCTTCCAAGGTAGTTTCAGATTCAGCCTGAAGTAAGAGTGTTGAAGAAGGTTTTACCTAAAGCTTATATTTTCTCTGTTAAGAATTGTTGCATCTGAATGATTTACTTGAGCTTATTTTATGCTCTTAAAAGTTGAACCTCTTAAACTAATATTGTCAAAACTTTCATGTTACTGCTTACTAATGCTGAGACTCTTCGTTGAACTTGATATCACTTATTCATGAATTTCATAGCCTTTACATTATTCTATGGGTGTATAGCACATTATTGTTACCTCTCACAAGCCAGTACCTTTCATGTGTTGATGCATACTCTGTGGTGCAGGTTATTTACTACGTAGATTCGGCCAACCATTTGAACGCTCGTGGTTGACTTGATTTGAATCTCAAAAGAAGTTGAATATTGGTGAATCCTCATTGATTCAAGGGACAAACTATCTTTTGGAGTAATTTTATTTTTATAGGTATGACTTAATATTAGTTATCTCATTCTTTTTTTTAGTCTAGCTAGAGACTTGGTCTAACTTTTGAGATTCAACTTGCAGTGGCTTTTAGACATGGATGTAGAAGTATTGAGACTGAGTTTCCAATAATTTATTATCTTTGTTATTGATTGGTTTTAGATGTCA
>JBDJHY010343229.1:0-18823 GCA_039654485.1 Withania somnifera | reverse complement strand
CCACCATAGCCACATACTGCTCCTGCTGCTCTGCCGTAGTTCATACAACCACCGTTTGCTGCTATCTGAGATATATTGTGGTAGATATTATAGATGTTCCATGGTACACCGGATGATGCAACTCAGACTTCAGACCAGGGATCGACATATTCTATTCTTTCTCCCCCATTACCTAAGACCCTAGTAGCACCACCTATCTAGCCTATGCACCCATTCAAATACTCCTGTAGCTACTTTGGCGTTAGCCCTAGCTATTAAACCATTTGATGTAAGAAAGACATTGGATCATCTTTTTCGGATAGTAGCAACTAGATTTTCAAGAGCAGTAGGGCAGGAACCCTATGAGTTTATCACAACTTGCTAGAAGATATTGAGGACTTTGATCTAATTGGAGATTCATAGGGTTGACTTTAAAGTTTATTTGGGTTAGGGGATCGTAAGACAGCTAGTTCATCCCCATTGACTTGGAATTAGCTTACTGAGGCCTTTTTGTCAAAGTGCGTCCCTAGGATCTCATAAGAGTTGCCATGGCCTCAGTTATCGGATTTGCAGAAGGGTTCTATAATTGAGTATAAGGCTAGATATAGTGAGCTATTCAGACATGATGGAAAGTGATTGCCTATCGAAGAGGAGCAAATTTGCCGCTTTGGTTAGGTATTGAGATTGATCTTTGTATAGAAGTAGAGTGGATGTTAGTTTTGAATAAGTGCTTTATGGATGTAGATGAATATGCTCGTAGGATGGAGCACCTGACTCTTGAGGACTAAGGGGACAATGATAAGAGACAACGCCACCAGGAAAACTCTCAAGTTCTCAAACAACGGCAGGGATCATAGCAGTAGCAGGGGATGCCAGAAGAGTTATAACCAGGGCCATTCCATCCCACAGTACCAGGCCTCTCTTCAGACTTCTAACATGGACAGAGTATCCAGTCTATTGGGGGCCCGATTTAAGGTTTTCATGGGCAGGTTGAGGGTTCTAGAAACTGTACCAGAGGATGGGATAGTTGTTTTTTGTGTGGTGAGCATGGAAATTGTGCTAGAGATTATCCTGGGGGCTAGAGTTAGTATCCTAGGATCAGGATTTGATTGTGGTGAGCTAGACCATATACCAGATATTTCCCTTATTGTAAGGTTGCACAGATATTCACTTTAACGGTGCATCCCTTAAATATAATGACATCGGCTAAAGGTGGCTAGATCACAACTGGGGAATGAGGGAACAAGAATAGAGAGGTGGAGCTCAGGGTGAAGGAGGTGGGAAGAAGTTCGGGGCCAGCTTTATGTTATTCCTAAAAAAGCCGAGGTTGAGGCTTGAGATACCGTTGTGACCGGTGCATTACTTTTGTATGGTCATTCAATTTTAGCCTTATTTAATCTATGATCTACATTGTTGAATGTATCTGTGTATTTATCTGCTTTATTTATTATGTCTAATAAGCCATTATCCAATGCCATTGATTGTAGATACCACATGGGAGAGGCCTAGTGGTAAATTAGGTATATAGATCTTGTATTATGACTATCCAAGGTTGTGGCACCTAAGATGATTTAATTTAGTTACATATGCTAGATTTGATATGATTGTGGGAGGTTATCCCCTAACCATGTACTCTTGGACTGTTACACCCAGATCGTAACCTTATCCATTCCCAGTATACCCCTAGTCACTTTTTTATTCAGGTTACATCTTGCTTTTCAGTCCTGTAGGATTATTTCTATGGTGTGTCTTGATTTTTTTTATCATATTATAGATTTTAGTTATAATCCTCCCTCTCCTAAGTCCATACCTATTGTTCATGAGTTTTTGGATGTCTTTCCTACTCATTTACCTGGCCTCCCACACGAGCAGGACATTGATTTTGCTATAGAGGTAAAGCAGGCACCAAACCCATTTCTATTTCCCTATATTGTATATCCTCAAAAGAGCTTCATAAGTTGAGTTTTTAGTTGCAGGATCTACTTAGTAGAAGTTTTATCCATCCCAACGTGTCGCCTTGTGGTGCCTTGGTTTTGTTGATAAGAATAAGGACAGGAGTATATGGATGTGTATTACTATAGGCAACTGAACAAGGTGACTATTAAGAATAAATACCATATGCTATGTATTAATGATTTGTTTTACCAACTACAAGGTGCCATAATTTTTTCTAAGATTAAATTAAAATTCAGTTATTAGTAGTTGAAGGGTCGGGCCGATAATTTTTGAGGTGTTGGTTGGAATATTTTCTTTCTAGGCCTAAGTGTTAATTTGGTAAACATTTCCCTAAAACAACCTCGTATCTGAATTTCGACTGTGCCGTTGAGTCTAGAATGTCATTTCGAGTGTACGTGTATATCTCGTTTGTATAATTTGACTCTAAACACATTTTGAGTAATGTTTGGAGCCATTTCTCTTTAGCTAAAAATTGCTACTAAACCTACAGCTACCTTCTTCGTGATTGCGAAGGCTAGTCAGGCGATCACGAAGGTCATCCTTTTCCTTTATCGTA
The DNA here is from genome assembly GCA_039654485.1 of Withania somnifera. NCBI lineage: Eukaryota > Viridiplantae > Streptophyta > Magnoliopsida > Solanales > Solanaceae > Withania > Withania somnifera. Next base: position 16,332 of record JBDJHY010343229.1, on the reverse strand, counting down.
TTCTTGGAGCACCTTCACACAATTACATGCCTCTATTTCCTTCTTTCTTATGATTGTAAGATTCACCATTGCTATTGTGATGACCACTAATTCCTAGCTGTACGATCACGACACACTTCCATGCGATTATGATGGTTAATATCCTGGCAGTATATAAACATTAGTTCCTTGATTAGTCAGTTTCCACATATTTTCTCACTCTAAATCTCTCTTAAGAATCTGATTCATACTGGGATGTGTTGTAAGAGTATAGTAGAGCTATGGTTTACATAATTTGCATCCCGATTCGACGTGGTAAACTTCTCCCTCATTGGAATTTCCAAAAAAATGGCGAATTGTCCAGCATTGATTCCATGTGATCAATATTTCTTATTCCTTGTAATTCATCGATTTCAGCTAATCATCTTCGTTATTATGGTGCATTGAGATTATTTTCACCTCATTACCAAGTTGCATTCGATTTTGTAGTGCATATTTCTGCAGTTTAAGCTTGTAGTTTTGCAGTGTTTTGCGCTTTATGTTAATTCTTTTCTAGGAATTTTGACACCCTTCCCACACTAGAATTGTGCTCATTTTTTTAGCATGAGTTTCTGGTGATAATGAGAACCCTAAGGTGAAGTTTTTTTTTGAATTCGACCAATAGGTCCTGCAGGTCCGTTTTAGGCTTAATTTTCAGCCCAGCCAAGAATCTTACGTAATATATATTATCAGATTCATCTTGATACGTAGATCATTATTTTTTTAGTTTTAAAGTTATTTGAGGTCATTTTCTATTAGTCAAGCTAATATTCAGGAGTTGTAAGGCACCATTCGCAGACGACAAGTAGGCTCCGAGGGGCTTACTTTAGGGACATAACCTATATAATTGTCTAAATAATATCCATGGGTTAGGATCTAGGTTGATGCCGTGACCCTTTTTGGTTCCTCCTACTGTACTTTTTCCCTTTTCTTCTAACAATATTCGGTTTAATATAAGGCCTTTAGCCTGATCTCGGCTTTGTGATTACCATAGGGTGACTCCTGAAGTAGTAGAATGATATTGTGTGGGTTGGATTTTTGGTTTTTCCCTTGGGTTTAGGATGCTGTATTATGCGACTAGGGATAGCTTATTTGAACATGTGGGCATAGGTTAGCTGTAGATAATGTTTGTGTTGTTGCATTCATACAACTTGAGAACCATCGAGCTCAGTTCTAAGATTTCATTTGGGGCTGGGGCTGGGACCTGGTATTACACCCTTTCTTACACTGTTGGTCTTGGAGGCTGATCATCGTATAATAAGCTCTGAAATGGATAAAACTGGAATAAAAGTGGAATTTCTTGTAACAGTAACAAGTTGATTCCTTTTTCTACTTGTTTTAGACTCGTCCACGTATTGAGCACCCGGTACTACACTTTCTCCTTGTTTTAGACCAGGTTTCACATCTTGACACTGGTTACTATCATTGACTACTTATGCTGGGACTTGAGACTACCTTCATTCCACAGAGCGCATTACTGTTGGCACTTGAGTCTGATTTTGTATAACTGTGAGTACATCTTTTCTATACTTATCACTCTTTCTTATTTGGAACCTTGGTGATACTATTATATTAAGGCACGTGGAACCTTAAGTTGCTAAGATTGCAGCATGATGTGACCATTACAGTGAGGCATTGTATGCCAGGATATGAGACTCCCTAAGACTCTGTGATATAGGTATGTAAGGTTACTATGATGTTAGAGATTTGTAAGTGGATGGCATACCACCTTGGACCCTTCCTCTTTACTACATGCGACTGGAGAAGGAGTATCAATCAGAGTTAGGATATACAGGTTTAAGCCCTTTAATGGTCCTGCCTGAGGGGCCTACAGACATAGAATGAGGAGCATGCGCATAAACTATGGCATCATTGGGTTTGTGTTTGCTTATCGGCACTTGTTTTTAGTATGTACTTCAGATAGAATAGGATGCCAACAGGTGACTATGCCTTCTGTGTACTTTGCCTTTCTTCTGAGGGACTAGCAGAGTTTTACTTACTCTACCTCATTACTTACTATTAGAGCTAGAAATATTCTATTACTTACTGATTATCCTTACCTGGTGGGTTATTGTCCATGGAACTATTTGTTGTATCATCTCCTTTTATGTCTTGAGGTTTCCTGTATACCGCTTATGTCATCTTTGTAACTTGCTATCTTTGTTGTTTGGTTTGGCTGTTTCTATTTCTATATTGTTTCAAGGATCCTGAGAATGTTTTTTATCTCCTACCCGAGTTCTTGATTTGTGTTTTAAATGGCGTAACCATTCCTATATGCTTCCTTTCTTTCTATATGGCTAGCTTTCTGTGCTCTGCTACTTGTTCTGTGACCCTATTTCTTGCATTCCTGTTATCTACTACTATTATATTTGTTATGCGCCTAGTGGACCCCCAAAGCCTATCGAGTACTTATTGCTTCAGGGACTTGTACTCTTACAGCACGTGTTCCAGTGGCGCATATTCGAATTATAGTGTCTTATGTTTATTAGCTGCTAGTTGTTCGTTCCTCCTCACTGCTTTTTAATTCAGAGATATAGGGTGAATTTTTGGACGTCTATATTTTCCTAATCTCTTCATCTTTGTATTTTGTCGCTTTTTTATTTTAGAAATAAACTTTGTATTATAGACTTGTACTTGTACGCTGTACTTAGTGGCTTTGTATACACAATGGTACCAGGTCTTGGGGAGGTTTGTTGATTCTTTTTATGTTATTCCATATCTACCTTTATCCACTTTATTTTTATTTCATTTTACTGCACTTATGCATCCTGTTATTGTCATAGTAGCCCTCCACTCCATCTCTAGGCTATAGGGTTGGTTCTCTAATTGGTGAGGTAGTAAGTTCCATAACTGGTGTCAATGTATAAAGCCAAATCTAGTAGAGTCTTGTTGATTGGTACAGAGATGTTTGTGACCTATCTTCGAGAGGCTATGGTGGCATGTAGGAACTTAGACCTCTTTTTGAATCCTTTATCATGCTTGTATACTTGACAGTTTCCTATCCATCTCACTTGTTTTCCTCATCTTTCCTTAGATAGAACAAACACGATCTACTCCAGCAGATGACTACGAGCCCTCTAATCAAGCGACGCAACATTAAGCTCTGACACTGACTTGAAAGACCCCAAAAGTGTTTGCAGTACCTACTCTAGTTCTACCCTCTACACCTGATGTTTGTGCTATTCTCAAGCAATTACTCAGTGCATTTTGTGGTCTTCTGACACACGAAGCACAAACAGCTGCCCAGGGGTGCTTTTAGATCAAGGGTACTGCCCGCAGTTGTAGCTCCTCTTCCAGCTCCTCTAGTTTAGCCATAACTTCTAGTCCAGCCAGTAATGGACCCTATTCCTGCTCAAGTGCTACCTATTTCGACTGAGGCTCCCATTGTGGCACCTCAACCTTCTATGGAAGATTTGGAGTATAAGCTCATGAAAAGGTTTCTGAGATTGGATCCCCTAGGTTTATAAGAGTTCTGGGGGAGCGTTCCCACAAGTTAGTAGTCGAGAGTGAGGAGATCTTGAGGAATCTCAGTGTTCTTGAGACATATGGAGTTTCTTAAACCACCTATCAGATGTGTGGTATGACAAAGAAGTGGTGGAGAGACTTGATGAATTTTAGGCCAATAGGATTTCCTTAGTTAAATTGGAGTGAGTTTTACAAAGTGTTTATGAGGAAGTTCAAGTACAGAGCAAAGAGGGATTGCCTGATAGAGGAGTTTAGCAACTTAGAACAGAGCTCGATGTCAGAGTCTGAGTGTGAGGCCCCTTTTCCCCAGCTATCAGTTGATGGGGTTGAGTTCATGCCTTCTAAGATAGAGTGAGTTTGTAGATTTTCCTGTGGGTTGAGGGATAGGCTCTGCAAGGCAGTTACACTATTGATTTTGGATGGTCGTCAATTGATTAGTTATGGATTAATTTGTATTAACTACGGGAGAAGGGGTTCCTCCTCATAGAGGGGACTGTAGTGACAACAAACAATGTAACGCATCCTAATATAAATATTGGGAATAACATAGTATTGTCCCTATTTTAGGCAATGTGGACATGCATAGTCTATGGAGACAATCTACTGTGAGTCATGTCAATGCAACAAGAAGAGGTAGAGACAACATGGTTGTTATAATGCATCTCGTTCTGGTGTCCATAAGCAGTAGTAACACTCTTAGGGTAAGTTTAGTAGGATGGTTCAAGCACGACTTTAGGTTTCTGAGCCTTCTCAATAGGGTTTCAGTGCGCCTCCTTCAGCCCAATCTTTTTAGGATGCTGGCTCTTCTGGTTGGGAAAGTCAGTTAGGTTCAGGTCGCGGTTCTCATCACGGTTGTTCGTAAGGTCTTTATTTTAAGGGTGGGGTTATGGGTTACTTTTATAAAGCATGGATTATAGGGGTATACTTTATATCATTTGTCAACCCATTCATCCTTTGTTATGAGTGTCGTCACTACCTAAAGGTGGGGCACAGGGTGGTGGTTTCCATGGTGGAGGACAACGTGGCAAGGGCGATTTTCATTGTAGTAGTTGTTCTTGTGGCGGTTGCTAATTGTATTATGTTCTAGATAGATCAAAGATAGAGGCCTCAGATGCTTAATTACAGGTACAATTTCTATTTATTCTTGATCATCCTCATCCTTGTTTGATCCCAGATCCACCTGTTCATATGTTTCCTCTTTCTTTTAACCTACGCTGGGGTTAGTCTACCCTGGGGTTAGCAAGAAATATGTTATCTGTGCCTGTTTCTATTTGTACCCATTAGTATATTCTTTAGTAGTGGATTAGGTAATGAGGACATATTTGATTTCTGTTGGTGGGCTAGATACTTGGGTTGATCTATTGGTTCTAGATATGGTAGATTTTGATGCTATACTCAGTATGGATAGGTTATCCCCTCATTGATGTGGCTTTGGATTGCTGTGCCAAGAAAATTACGGTGTCTATGCTTGTTGCATCTCCAGTTGTGATGTTATAGTTGGTAGTGTTTTATTATCCCCGCACCAACTAGGATCATCTCCTGCAGTTAGGGATGGAGGTTAGTGGAGAGAAGGTGTCTGGCTTATTTAGTCTACGTTAATGATGTTTGAGCTAACACCCCTACTCCTGATTTTGTTCTTATTGTATTTGAGTTATTATATGTGTTTCCAACTGACCTACCAGTCCACCCACCTAGTGGGATATTGAATTTTCCATTTGAGTTAGAATGGTCACTAGGCCATTTCAATTACTCCTTACCGCATGACCCTACCTAGTTGAGGCAGATGAAGGTTCAACTCTAGGATATTCTAGATAAGGGGTTTATTTATTAATGTGTATCTCCATGGGGTGCAACAAATCTGTTTGTTATAAAAAAGGATAGTGCATTTTGGATGTGTATTAATTATCGACAACTAAACAAGGTGATAGTCAAGACCATGTATCTGATGCTAAGGATTGATGATGTGTTTGACCAGCTTCAGGGTGCCGTGACATTTTCTAAAATATACTTGAGAACAGGACACCACCAGTTGAGAATTCGACTAGAGCACATTTTGAAGATAACATTAAGCACTTGTTATGGCTATTATGAGTTCCTAGTTATATCTTTCAGATTGACTATTTCCCCAACAATATTCATGGACATAATACACAAGTTTCTCAATACCTAATTGGATTTGTTTGAGATCGTATTTATTGATGACATTTTGGTATACTCATAGAGTAGGTCTGAGCTGAGCAAAATTTTATATTGGTACTCTTGACATTGAGTGAGCGTCGACTTTATGCCATGTTCTCAAAGTGTGATTTTTGGTTGGAGTCTGTGGAATTAGTATGACACGTGTTGTCTAATGATGGGATTTGGTTGATCCAACAAAGATTTAGGAAGTACATGACTGGTCGAGACCGATGTATCCTTCTGAGGTTTAAAGTTTTAGGTGGTTAATAGGTTACTAGAGATTGTTTGTTGAAGGGTTTTCATCTATTTCTGTACCATTGAATAGACTGATTAGGAAGGTCATTCATTTTCAGTGGTTGAAGGAGTGTGATTTGAGATATCTGAGGCTAAGGAGTTGTTGATTTCAACACTTTTTGACTTGGCTAGTTGAGGCCCAGAGCATTTCGGTGTATTGTGATGCTTCAAGTTTTAGGTTAGGGTGTGTTCTGATGCAGCAGGGCTTAGTTATTGCTGATGCATCTAGGTAGATGAAAGTTCATGAGTGTAATTACCCCACTCATGAATTGGAGTTGGCGGCGGTGGTGTTTGCGCTCAGGATCTAGAGATATTATTTGTATAGAGTTCTGTATGAGATGTATACTAATTATCTTAGTCTTCAAAACATTATGATCCAGCAATAGCTCAATTCCAAGAATAAGAGGTGGATTGAGCTTCAGAAGGACTATGATATTACTATTTTATACCATTTGGGAAAGGTAAATATAATAGCGAATGGCTTTAGACATCCAGTATTTGGATAACCAATTAGTTAGTTGGATTTGTTGGACCCCAAGAGGGTTTGGCTTGTGTTGAGGCTCAATCTTCCTTTTTGGATTAGATTTGGCAGTGACAATTCGAGGATCTATATTTAGTTTCCCTTCGTGATCAGGTATTAGCCGATGAGGCCGAAAGGGATTCAATTGACTCAGATGGGGTTCTTCGATATAATGGTCGTGTTTTTGTGCTATAGGTTAGTGGTTTGATTCAGTTCTTTTTTGCATGAGGCTCATAGCTCCAGATATTAGATCAATATAGGTGCATCTAAGATATATCATGATCTGCATTAGTTGTATTGGTAGAATGAGATGCAGAGGGATATCACATTATATGTGTCGAAGTGTTTGAACTGTTAGTAAGTTAAGTTCAAGCATCGAAAACCAGGTGGTTTGATGTAGAGACTCCTTATTCTGACCTACAAGTGGGAGCGCGTGACTATGAACTTCATTTCAGATCCGTTGTGAACTATTAGAGGTTGTTGAGATTATAACACGATGATACCATTACACTGAGGCACTGTATACCAATACATAAGACTACTGAGACACTGTGATATTGGTGTATGAGGTTATCGTGATGTTAGAGATTTTTATGCGCCTGGAATACCTCCATGGACCCTACCTATGGGCTGCATGAGACTGAAGAAGGGGTATAGGTTAGAGTAGGGATATATGAGGTTCATCCCTTCCATAGGTCCTGCCTACTAGGCTTACGAGTACACGAGAAGGAGCGTGTGCAGGAATTATGGCATCATTGTGTTTGTGTTTACTTTTCAACACTTGTTTTATATATGTACTCCTAGTAGAATGGGATGCCGAGGGTGAGCGTGCCTTTTGTGTACTCTGTCGTTCTTCAGGGGGATTGACAGAGTATTACTAGTCGTACCACTTTACTTACTATTAGAGCTAGTCATACTCTATTACTTACTGATTATCCTTACCTGGTGGGTTATTATGCGTGGATATATTTGTTGTATCATCTCCTTTCATGTCTTAAGGTTATTGTCATACCACCCAAGTCCCCTTAGTACCTTTGCTATTTGTCTTGTTTGGTTTTACTATTGCTATTTTTGTATTGCTGCAAGGACCCTGAGTATGCTCTTTCTCTCCTACCTGGGTTCCTGATCTATGTTTAAGCTAGCATAACCATTTCTATCTTCTTAGTTGCTTCCATTCTATGTGGCTAGCTTTTTGTGCTATGTTACTTGATTCTATGACCCTACTTCTTACATTATTGCTATTATATTTGTTTGTGTTCCTAGTGGACACCCAAGGCCTGTAGGGTACTTGTTGCTTCAGTGACTTATACTGATAATGCACTTGTGTTCCCTAGTGTAAATTCGAGTACTAGCACCCAACGTTGATTAAATGCTAGCTATTCGTACCTCACTTTTTTTTCTTTTATAGATACATGGTGAGATTTGTAGGTACTACTTATTTGGAGTCCATTGTGAGATTTACATCGACCACCATAGTTTGCAGTGCATCTTGAGTCAGAAGGATCTTAATTTAAGGCAATAAAAATAGGTTGAGCTCCTGAAGGACTATGATATGAGTATATTATATCATTTGGGAAGGGCTAACGTTGTTGTATATAGATTGAGCCAGAAGGTGGTCAGTATGGGTAGCTTGTCTTCTGTATCAGTTTATGAGAGATCATTGTCTCTGGATATTTGGTCCTTGGCCAACATGATGGTTATATTGAATATTTTGGTCCCAGACCAATTTGTTAAACGTGTTGAGGACAGATGTATATTATTTGATCAAATTCAGTAGCGCCAGTATGAGATGCTCGTTTGGTTGATTTTTTAGAAGGACCTTGAGAGGTGATTTTAGTTAGGCTACGGTAGACTCTAATGGTGTATGGTTTATGATCATCTTTGTGTTTTTTGGGTTGCTTGTTTGATTTAGACTCTATTTCATGAGGATCACTACTCCTGATACTCTATTCATACGAGTACAACAAGGATGCATCGTGACTTGTGGCAATATTATTGGTGTTGGGGTATGATAAGAGATATCTCAGCTTTTGTTTCTCGTTGTTTGAACTGTCAATAGGTGAAGTTTGAGCACCAGAGACCTGATGAAGAGTTGTAGAGGCTCCCTATTCCTGAGTGGAGGTGGGATCGGATTACCATGGACTTTATCAGCCCTCCTTCACACTTTTAGAGTCTGTGATTGTATTTGGGTCATCGTTGATAGATTGATAGAGTCAACTATTTTTTTACCCATTGACTCATCTTAGGATGCTGAGAAATTAGCAGAGTTATGTGTTCATGAGGTGAGTTTGAATTATATATTATAGAGGTAATCAATTCATATCTCTATTCTAGTGGATAGTACTGGGGGATATGGGTATAGAGGTCACTTTGCGTACAACAAGACATCCTCAAACCAATGGGTAGTGGGAGAGGACTATTCAAGTATTCCAGGAAATAGTGATGGCTTGTGCCTTCAATTTTGGTGATAGTTGAGATAGACACTTGGGCTTACCAGATTTCTCGTATAATAACAGTTATCACTCCAGTATTCAAATGGAACCATTCGAGGCCTTGTATGAAGGCTTTGTAAATCACCCATTGTTTAGTCTTTTTTGTAAGAAGACTTAGCCTAAACTTTTAGATTGGCTCCATGATATAATTGATAGGGTTAAAGTTATATAGGATAGGCTCCAGAGAGCGCAGAGTAGGCATAAGTCCTACTCAGATCATAAGCTTCAAAATTTGGAGTCTAATATTGGGGATATGGTGTTTCTACATGTGAATCCCATGAAGGGTGTTATGAGATTATGTGTAACACCCCGTATTCGGCATATATTAGTCCTACCTGTATGAGATTTATATGTGGCCTTGTGTTATGGGTAAGGGACTCAATTTATTATACAATGAGTGTTGATAAAGAGGGTTTGAAGGGGTTGTTTGTATATCTAATTTGATGTAATCTAGTTACGTCAATTTTGAAAGTATTTTAAACACGGGATTTAAAGGTGCGATTTAAATCTAAAGTTTAAGGTGATCTAGTGTATATATGGTTTAAGTTAAATTAAGAAGTCCACGACTTAAAAATGAATTAAAAATTTGAGGTGCTTTCTTGAATTAATCAAACTAGCATGTAAGTCATCTACTTGCTTAACTGAAATAGGCTACGTAGGTGTTTAATGGAAAAGATTTAGGTCCATGTTATTAATCTCACTTGAGGCCATAACTAAGTGACATAAAAGGGGAAAGGAGTGTGAACCCAATACCCAAATTCTTTCCCAACACACCAATGGTTAAAGGTCCATTTTAAACATTAACAAAGTAAGTAGGTACATAACCTACTTGACCTTTGGAGTAGCTTAAGTGGGAAAGTAGGTGCATCCCCTACTTGGACCAAAATAGAACAACTTATAGCTGAAAATGGGGCTAAAGAGGCGGTCTAATTTTATTAATAAAAAACTATCATTAATCACAAAATTAATGAGAACGTGAGAACTTTGAGGTATAATTTTAGTAATAGTATTAATACTTGCTTCTGATTCATTACTTGAATCTGATTCTGAATCATTGTGATCAGATTTACCAGGAATGAAGTCTTTTGATGTTGAAGTTCTATTTTCTTCTTTCAATATTACTTCAGTAAGAGTGTCTACTTCCATTTTATGAAGTCTGGACTTTATATCTTGAATTTCTTTCTTCAAGTTCTTTATTTCTCCTTTTAATTCAGAAATGGAAGGCTCTTCTCTTTTAGTATCAAATCTGCTCATGTTTTTTTTCATACTAAAAGGAGTTATTTCAGGCTTTTCCTCTTTTTGCCTAATAACCAACCTTTTTAACTCAATAAGGTAATTCCTTTTTGCTTCCTCATCTTGAATATGTCCAATGGTAGAAAAAAGCAACACAATCTTGAATATGCACATCTTGCAACACAATCTTACTTAACCCAAAGAATCATCTCAGTTGTTCCGACTGTCAAAAAACCATGATGACAACCCTACTCAAGGAAAATGCAATCATCGCTAATCACCAGAAACCACATCTATGAACACTGGACTAACCACCTTGTACACTATCACCCAGAAGAGCAACACACCGAAACCTTCATTCTTATCCATACTAGGCTAACCCGCAAATCAAGAACGACCGATCTACACTAAGAGAAGCATCAAACATCCGCATCAAAACATAACCAATTCCTAGTGTACCTCTATCCGCACCAAATTCAGTTTAGCTTAGAAAATTCAACACAGATGGCTACAACTTAAGCATAACGATAAAACCAAACTTGGCACAAACCATCACAAATTGATGCACTGACACCAGACATATGGTACGAAACCAACTTTATTCATGAAAAACTACCAATGATAAGAATATGCAAATGTATTAAGCAGAAGAACTCCCTATCAAAATGTTCCCAGATATGAAATGCCAGCACCACAATATAACAATACCAATAATCACAAAGGCAACCCAGTCGCCTACAAATACTAGAATCAGCCACAACTATCGCATTATTGTGAGACTACACAACCATATAGTTTGATAAAATGAACACATCCTGATTCGGTACTTACCACTGACTTCTATCCATAAACACACAAAGCTAAAAACACTCCCATCCACTACTAAGAAAGAAATCCATTTTCAAGAAGAACACCTCGACACACTTATCAAAACATAGGATCAACACCACAAATACAAAACTCTCTAATCCAATGAAACTCAGCTAAAACCGATACAACTATCCAAAAAGATAGGAAAATAATCAAGACACTACTCAAAATTGAAAAATGAAAACAACTCAAGCTTAGGTGGGTGGTCAGGTGGGTCAATTAAAGGAACCAATACAATAGAACGCCAACACTAAATGACCAGAATGTCGATTCTAACATCGCGAATGAATAGAAGCTATGTCTAATATCACCGGGAGTAAAGCCTATCCATGTATCCAAAGATCTAACTTTGGTGTGAGTGTTGAGAATTGTATAGAGCAAGGTAACCTAATCATACTAGGAAATACAATAATGCCACCCATGACATAACTTAGCTATCAATGAACCTCTCCAATGAACAAAACCAGGCCTAGCATCAACATGTTATAACAAAGTTCAAGTCTCTCAGGCAGCTACCCCATCAGGTTTAACATCCAAATCACCACTAATAGAACTCAACTATAAAGTGATAAGGAATAACTACCAATCCATGGCGTATTATCCAATATCAACACATCGGGGAAAATAAAATAAACATATTGGAAGAAAAAATCACTAAGGCTAACCAAGGGGTTACTAAGACCAACAGGTTAAAAAATCAATCAAATATAAGCATGACTAGATAACAGTAATGTAAAGATCAAACCTGCAATATTCTCCTCTGCCGAAGTCAAGATAACTATAGGCGTATGTTGTCTACCATGCTCAACATTACCTAGGGCATCCGCCCCTCTACGAGGAATACCTCTAACAAGTGGAAACACTGACTCAGGTGTACCCCGAAATAAGGACTAAATCACCAAAAGATGGGGGCACTCTCTATCCAGCCTCTAAAAGCACCTCAGTCCATAGGGACAATCCTTGGAATAATGGATAGAGCTGGAAAATTTTAATCACAACCCTAATTTTTAAGCTGCCAAAAGACTCCTGGCCTACTAATATGGTTATCTCAGTCTGATGTTACAGGAGGAATACTACTTGTAATATGCTTGGAACTCTGAACCCTAACATATTCCTGAACCTCAAATAAAGCATGTGGTACATACTGAATTACTAGAGATGCCACCTAAATTGGTGGTGATAAAGTGTGAGTTACAAACAACTCTGCTTGAGCTAAATTCCTTAACATGGTATCACTAGTACCATCAATCATAACAAGATGTGAAGCAGGATGAAAACTACCCCGTTGGGGGAAAGTCCTGTAATAATGACTTATGATGCCTTACTCAAAACACGGCCCTTCTAGTTTACTTTAACAAGAACTATGATCAGCACCCGACTCGCCATCACAGCTGGAAGATCCAACACTATGACCACTCACTTTTTAGGCCTCCCTGCATAATCCTTTCATAAAATTCTCATGGGCCAACACATAAGAAAAAGAATGGCCTGCCATTATCAAGGGCTCCACAGCTAGCCAAAGAGGTAAAATCAAGCCATCCGTAAATCTACATGCTCTATCTTGATAAGTAGGGCAAAGTATAGCTGTACGCCAAACTATCTTATAGAATTGAACATCATACTCAACAACGGACATCTAACCCTGATACAGGCACCTAAACTCCCTTTGCCCCACCATTACCCATAGTGGAGGTACTTCCACTGGTGCTCCTCCCCAGATTATGCCTAAAATCTCAAGCAACAACCTCTGCTGAACTGGCTTGGTTGAAAATCCAATGGGCGTCGAAGCTGATGTCAAGTTTACTGGATGCTATAATGGAATATTTGATGGCCGCTGGTCTTTGGCTTGAACTGACCCTCTTCTGACATCTTGGGATCTAGATGTTGCAATGACACTATAATATCGTCTAGTGCTACCTCATTCCTAGTCTCTGTCCCTCATAGGAGACCTAGCTACTAGTATAGAATGCTCGCCCTTGCTTGATGAAGATTTCAAAAGTACCATATACTGAAGAATGAATGTGAACGAATAAGTTGTCGAGGAAACATCAAAAGAAGAAGTGGACGAATCAAAATCAAGAAGGAGAAGTTATTTCCTAAATGCGACCATAGCGTCCCTTAGATAAGAAATGGATGTCTCCATGACCATCTGTAGAAATCTACTAGACATTGGTTCTGGACACTGGCACCGATCAGCCTGGCTCTGATACAAATTTATCATGACCCAATTTCTTGGATCATGAGGAACCTACTATACCGCTAGTAGAAGAACCAACCCCGTAGTCCGAAGTGAAGGATTACTATATCAAATGCGAAAAGCACAAGCTTAACAGATAATGTATAAATGAAATAACCAAAAGTATATAGAATAAAAAATAAATGCCTAAAACCCGATATTAGTGTAATATGAACCACTAAGTACAAAACAAAGAATCGAAGTGTGTAATACAACTATATCTCACAAAATAAATGGAGATCAAGTATAACTACTGAAGACAAGCAGGAAAAGCTAGATGCCAAGTTAGCCCTGAATCTCTGAAAATCAAAGTAATTTGCACGAACAGCGATCTGTAATCATGGTTGGGCACCTGTACTTGGATTTGTACATGTGCAAGTGTAATATGAGTACAAGTTGTTGAAGCAACCTGTACCCAGTAGGCTTCAAAGGCCTACTAGGCACATAACAATAATAGCATTAGTAAACAACAGCAGATAATAAGTATCATCACATAAGAAAATATAACATCAAAGAAGCTAGCTAATCACTAGCTAATCACATAATAGGATCTCGGGAAATAAAGGAAAAAATAAACGGAATCCACATAAAAGTATATGTGAATAATAATAACAATAAAAATAAGTTAAAAGAAGACAGAAGGAGGACATAGACGGTATATCGTAACCTCAAGTAAAGGATGAATGTATGAATAATGATATAACGCAAAACATCCCAAATAACATGAAATAGGAAGTAACCAATAAGATAACTAAGAAGAAATAACAGTACTAAAATAATACATATAAATGTTATCAAGTCCTCCATATAGAAGCACAGCGTACACAGAAACGTGCTCAACCATAGGCATCCACATAATACCAGGGGTACACTAAAGAAAACAAGAGCAGAAAAGTAAATATGATCATTTGAAGTAACTAGTCCTGCATACACTTCTCCTAAGGTACCCGTAGGTCCAGCAGGTAGAACCCATGAAAGGCTAACCTAAATATTCCTAGTATATCTCTCGTCCATCCTATACACCCCCCACCCCCCCGTGTAGTCGAAGCCCGGAGGTAATGTCCCTAGATGTTAGCACCATATTCAATCTCTAATATCATCATAACCTTACATCCCAAATCAGAAAGCCTTAAGGGTTTCAATGGAATTTTGTGCCTCATATTAATAGTATCATCAAGCCGTACTCGGCAAGTCAGGGTGTACAATTCCTCAATATAATGGTATCACCAATATTCTAAATTGATCAGGTATCATTATGTTTCCAAAACATGTAATGCAATTAGTGTCAAAAAGTTGTACTCACTGTTGTATGATGACTGACTCAAGTGCTAGCAGCTATACTCACTACCGAACAAAGTCGGTCTCAAATCTTAGGATTCATTAGTCAAATAATAATTTTTTGTGCCAGGATGTAAAGCCCTGTCTAAGACAAGTGAAAATATTATTACCAGGTGCTCGATACAACACCGAGTCTAAACATTAAAATGGTTATTCCTTATATTATCATTAGAATATTACCATTTATTGATTTATTTCATCATCCATCCTTATTACTAAAATTAGCCTTTAGCTATCATGGCTCAATACTCAAGTGGTGATACTGAACCAACCCCAATGCACTCTCATCAGAGCCATAGGCCCAACCTTTCGTGTCATGAATGCAAAACAAATAAAAAAATATATAAAAACATTTGATTATATAATAACACTTCCCTATGCCCTGCATGTATACTGGAAAACTCCTAAGTCACATGCACTATATAAATTGGATGCCCAAAAATATATATCAACACAGAACGAATGAAAGAATGGTACAAGATCACTATATCCACCTAGCTACCCAACCCACAGATGCTATTTCTTACAATTGTAAAAGCTATAAGCCCAAAGATAGCCCTACGGAACCTACCTGTCATTTGATGATAGAGCACTGCTAGCCCATAAAAGTTACTCATAGTGATATCAAATGATCTCGAAATGCTCTAAAACTTGAGTCAATATATTCTACGTTTCAATATGAGTCTAATGGTATATTTTATGCTAATTTTTGGACTGGGCCTAAAATCGGGCCAAGATTGGGCCTGCGGGGCCCCCTTGTCGAAACTAAAAATAAACGTCTTCACAGGGTTCTTAATGTTACTAGGAACCCATGCTGCAAAATTGAGTACAATTCGAGTGCGGGAAGAGCTCCAAAGCAACCCAGACAAATTTTACTATAACGGGGTCAAAGATGTAATTTTTGTAGGATTAAATATTGGAAATTTAACGATATTAGAAGCAAAATATACTCGAGAAATTAATAATTATGCAATAATATACGAATTATGGCATGAGTTCAGAAACTTCACCAATTGGGGCCATTAATAGAGGAAACTATGAAAATTAAGAATTAAAACAAAGAAGAACTTACAAAAAATGCGTGGAAATTCGAGAGCAACAATGTGGGGATTTTTCTCAGCCTTGAGTTGATGTTTAGGAGAGTTTTTCGAACAGAAATGGATTAAAACATAATGTTTTTAGCAGAAATAAAAGTCGGGGTTGTGCAGGGGTTTTTATATGACTGCTAGGGAATTAACACATCGCGATTGCGTGATTTCACTACAAGTAGAGCACTGGAATATAGCATCACATACGCGTGAGATTCCTATGAAATCATGTAGAGTACTGGGAAACAACAAATAGCAATCGTGTGAACCATGACGCGATCACATAGTACACTTGGCTAATGAATCACGATCGCGTGATTATTCTTTGAGATCATGAAGAACAATTCACCTGCACCTGTTGCAGGTTTTTTACAACAACATTAGGAGAAATAAAATGCTATGAATCATCACCCGAAATACATTTAGAGTCCAATTTACACAAACAAACTATGCACACACACCCAAAATGACATTCCAGACTCAACATTGCGGATAAAATCGGAATCCGAGGTCGTTTCAAATAAATGTTGACCAAGTCAACACCTAAGCTATAATTCATAAAATCTCCACCAATACCTAAAAAATACAACGACAAGTTCG
>JBDJHY010343127.1:0-18824 GCA_039654485.1 Withania somnifera | reverse complement strand
AGAATACATTCTACTTCAGAGAATCTTTGTGATATTGGCGTCTGACTTTACATACTTCTATTTGATTTTTTTTTCATTTCTATTTGATACACAGGTATTTTAGGAGATACAGTTGTATTAAAAACTTTGATTCCTTATTCTGTACTTAGTGGTTCGTATGACACTGATATCGGGTTTTGGTTATATTATTTTTATTTGATATACTTCCGCTTATCTCATATATGCACTATCAATTGAACTTGTGCTTTTCATATTTAATACAGTAGTCCTCCACTTAGCTTCGCTCTACGGGGCTGGTTCTCTTACTGGTGGTATAGTAGGTGCCATTATGATTCGATAAATCGGGTCGTGAAAAATTATTATCAGAGCTCTAGGTTCGTTGGTGTCAGTGTACAGAACCAATGTATAGTGAAGTCCTGTGGATCGGTTCATAAATATCTCTTATCTACGGGAGGCTATGATGACATTTAGGAAAATAATCTTTCTTTTGAATCTTGTATCGTGCGTATATCCTTGGTGGTTTCTTGAAAATTCTCACTCATTGTTACCACTCTTATGCATATGCCTCGTAGACGTTCTTCATTAGCTAGGAAGACAACTAGAGTACCCGTAGAAGTACCTACTCCAGCCACTACTTTAGAGGTTCTGCCAGTGCCTGTAGCACAAGCTGTAGCACCTATTGCAACACCTATTTCAGCACCTTCTTAAGCGCCTTATCACATTTGATGGTTATGGAGACATTGATGCTTTGTGGAATTTTTGTGATACTCTGATATACAGGTGTTGAACGCCATGACTTGCCGAGTACGGCTTGATGGTATTATTGATATTAGGAATTAGATGCCAGACTATTGAGAGCCTTGAGGCTCTGAGATTTGGGATATGAGGTAAGGATTAAATTAGAGGTCGTGCATGGTTATATACCTCCATGGACCTTGCCTCCGAGTTATGGCGATGCGGAAGGGCAGTGTAGGATGGAGGAGAGATATACCAATAATATTAAGGTTAGCCTTCCATGGGTTCTACCTGCTGGACCTACGGGTACTGGAGGAGAAGCATAAACAGGACTGGTTACTTCATTATGTATATTTACTTTTCTGCACTTGTTTTCTTCATTGTACCCCTAGTAGTATGTGGATGCCTATGGGTGAGCATGTTTTCTGTGTATGTTGTGCTTCTTTATAGGGGACTTGACAACATTTATATACATTACTTTATTATTATTATTACGGCTTAGCTATTCTTATTGGTTATTGATAGTTCGTGTTATGTGGGATATTATGCATTATTTTAGTGCTCATTTATTCATCCCTTACTTGAGGTTACCGATGTACCATCCATGTTCTCCTCTTGTCTTTTTTTGACTCCTGATTATTGTTGTTGTTATTCACATATACTGTTGCATGGATTCCGGGTACGTTTTCCTTCATTACCTGAAGTCCTATTATGTGATTAACTAGAGATATATGCTCTATTTGTTGCTTGATCCCTATTTGAGTAGCTAGCTTCCGTGATGTACTATTGGATTCTGTGACCTTATTTATTGTCTTCAGTTATTTACTTCTTTTATTATTGTTATGTGTCTAGTGGGCCCTCGAAGCCTGGTGGGTATGGGTTGCTTCGGCAGGTTGTTCTCATACTATACTTGTCATGTGCAGATCTAAGTATCGTGCAAACTCTATCAGCTTTCAGAGGCTCAGGGTGAGCTTGGCGTCCAGCTTTCCCTACTTCTCTTCAGCATTGGTCTTTGATCTCTATGTATTTTCGGAGACATTGTATTAGACATTTAATTTCTTGTTCTGTACTTAGAGGTTTTGTATTGCACTGATAACGGGTTTTGGGGCATTTTTGATTCTTTATACTTCCGCTTTATTCATTCATATACTGTTTATTATACTTGTGTTTTCCTCTTTTGATGTAGTAGTCCTCCGCTTTCGATTCGAACTACGGGGTTAGTTCTCCTACTGGTGCTGTAGTAGGTGACATAATTATCCGAAAAATCAGGTCGTGACAAGTTAGTAGAATAAGACAGTTTTATTTAACGTATTTAATATAAATCTTAATGATTATATAAATATGTTAACAGGGATCTGGCCAAATCAGATCCTTTATGATCATATAGGTGGCAAAATTTTATTAAAAATAAGTGCACATAATGAGATAAGGTTTAAATAGTTTAGATTTAAACATTCATCAAGTGCAAAAAAAAAAAAAAAAAATGAGGCTATAGTACTTTGTCTACACTACTCCTATTGCTAGTGAAATAAATAATTTTATAATACAGAAATAACTTAATATCGAAATTTTCTATTTATTATGCTTGAAATATATCTTACTTGCTTAATTCTTCTAACTAAATTCTTACTTTATAATTTAGTATCAACATTTAGTGATGTAATGTTTCCATCCTCCATCCTCTGTGAGACTAAAAAAATAAAAAGCCCAATATGATTTGTTAACTTCTCATGCTTATGCTCGTGTTGAGGTAAATTATAAATTTTTAGCTCGTTTTGTATCTGATCCGACCTGCTCATTTTTCAATACTATTAGCGTGGATACTTCTATTTTAAACCTTTTTGATTGAAATCTCTTCTCCTGTCTAAGTATGCTGGTAATCCTCTACTTGTTTATGTTTAAGCACAAATAAAAGATTAATGAACTGCACCAACAATATATATTGCTCAGGAGTTTAAAGTGTTCATCATATTTTTCAAAGATAGTGCATGTATAAAGAATCAAATAGGGTGCAACAACATTTCTAAGTATAGTCTACTATTTGGCCGTATAATGTTGAATGATGATCTTTCCTTTTTAAACCTTTTTTCATCTCTTAATTTCTCAAAAAAGGTGATGCTAGAGAAACATCAACATGATATGAATTATCTCTCCAACCTCCCCATCCTACTTTCATCTTACAACATAATGCTTTAAAAGCTTATCTTCATTATGAAATGCATAATCAACTAAGCACCAGTATGATTCAAAGTAAGGCTAGTAAAGTATTTTTAAGTTCGAGGCTTTCCAAAATTTTTTAACAGTAAATTCTATGATTTTAATTTCTTTAAAAAGTATTTAAGAATGTAAAATGTGTACAAAATTTATACATTAAAAAATTATCTATTTTTATCATAAATATTTTAAAATTTTGAATTAAACAACTCAAACTTCATACTAAAAAATAAAGTTTTTTCAAAAACACCCAAATTAATATATTACAAAAAAATAGCTAACATCTTATTAACTAATTAAGTCTTTTGTAAATAACAATTATTATTATGTGAAATTACAAACATGGTGTCTTTTAAATATATATATTATATATATATATTTATTGAAAGTCTCTAAGTAAAATTTGACTTTAGACCATTAATTTTATTGAGAAATTCGTGATAAGCACACATTTATGCAAGAGCTAAATTTTATTTATTTTGATTTAAATTTTTGTTGTATCTATTAATCAAAATACATTTACTTCTTTAAAGTTCAAATACCCTAAATGGAATAATTGTAGTTAATAGCACTTACTATGAGAGAAGGAAAAAAGGGTAATAGAGATAATCTACTTTTTGAATGGAAAGTCTCGATGGATATGGTATTATGTAATACGGTACCTACCGACAAATGTCTCAATGTCCTTTTTTAGGAAAATTTTGTTTATTTGATATTTTGAACTATTAGCTCCCACGGGATGACGTAGGGAGGCGATGGTGAGTGTCTGTTAAACTTGCAATCTCTATGACTCTGGTTCTTATCAAAAGCCATTGAGATAAGATTCATTATGTAAAAGTGTCAAGCTTCTTTTGGAAAAACTTAGAAACGGTACAAAATGCTGCGTTGAGAAAGGTATTGAACATTAGTGTTGCCTTGTTTTAAAAAAATTGCATATAAGTTCTAACGTATACATATATTTTTTACCAGTGGCATAGGCAAGGGCAATAAGATTCTAGTATTTGACCAAGTTAACCATGTGATAAGGAAAATAAAGATATACGATTCTCGAGAACAGCAAAGTGATGTATAAAGAGTTTGGAATTCAATATAATTTTTTTTATCAAACACCTAATTTTCAGATTAAAAATTTTCACTAGTCAAGTGTTAAAAACTACACTTAGGAATTAAGAGCTAGGGTCTTCAGAAGAGGAGGTGGAGGAGGAGAAATTTTATTCGGGATTAGATGAAATTAGTTATGCAAAACCAAGGTCTGACCTTCTTTCCAAATATAAAAAGTATCAATCAAAGAGTTTGAACGAAAATTCTACTATAACATCAGCATCGTGTGAGAGAAATGGTGTAACTGAGATATCACTGTAGGAAAAATACTTCTTATATATCAAAAGTAAGTTAGATATTCTATTCTTTACTAGCTCCATTATTATAATAGCCAATCACTTTTATTGCTCCTTATAATAGGCTCTTTATTATCCCTCTTTTATTAGCTATTGTTTTGCTTCAATCTTACCGTTGTTATTCGTTGACTAGTCTTTAAAATTCTTTTTATATCTTGTTATTCTTTGGAGGCTAAAGTACACAAATAGATTACATTAATCCTTTAATTACTTGAGCATATGAACGTTTAAAAAAAATTAAATCATCAAGCGACACTTCCACAAAAGCCTTTGCTGGATCTCTCCTCCCACTCTCTCCCTTGGATCTTCTCGACTTTGTTGGTGTATCTACGTATTCTTTTCATATCTCTGGTTGATCGTGCTCGAAACAGTGGCATTTCCAAATTTGGATGTTGAGAAAGTTGTGTGTCTCGTTGAATCTTGGTGTTGTGGGGCTCAGTGGTGCTCGTTGGAGCACTGGCCAGCGTCGTGGAGTTTTGTGGTAGTGGAAGGTCACCTGTTGCCTATGGCCGAAGGTGAAAGTCAAATAGGTAGTTGGTTGCTACAGGAGGTGGATGGAAAATGGATTTGATTTGTTGGGTGTTGTTGGAGGTGGATGAAAAATAGGTTGTTGGGTGTTGTCGAAGGTGGATGGAAAATGGATTTTCACTAGATATAAATTATGTACTTAAATATTCTACACATACAGTGCATCGATGTAATTCCCCTTTCGATCATTTTGGTATTTTTTTTTATTTTTTTATCTTAAAGATTTTCTGTAGCGACTCAAAATCATTTATGATTTACTGGAACCGATGATCAGCATGGACTGTTCGTTTAGATTTTACAACCATTTTCCTATTTAGAGCCTTAATTTTAGAAATTATTTACTTTAGTCAACATTCCTAGCAAATGAGCTCACAATTGAATTCTGATAGTTCCGCTAAATACTGCATGATTTTACCTCTGTTTGTGAATTTTTGTTTGATTTGAAGTTCGAAATTTGACTTCGGTCAACTTTCAATGATCGATGCATTGGACCAGAAATTCGATTGTGCTATTAGTTCCAAAACAATGAGTTTGGGTTAGGTAGACTATTAGTTTGGGTCCTAAGTAAGCCAACTCATTTTGAGAACTCGATTGAAAATATTGAAATTTAGCTTAGTATTGATTCAATCAACATTTCATTTAAACGATCTTGAATTGAATTTTTTTTTATGTCGTTGAGTCTAGAATGTAATTACCAGTCTAGGAGAATATTTAGTTTTTGTGTATTAGGTTTTGATTGGGCCCGAAGGTCCCATTTTTAAATTCTAAAATAGTTGGTTTTGTGAAATCTGGTGCAGACCCAAAATTGTTTTAGCTTAATCGCACCAATCCGGTGTTGAATCTTAGATGTCAGACGATTGTGATCATACCTAAAAATACTTTCAGCATTGCTAGGCCAGCATGCCTCAGCACGATCGCGTGAGGTTGGCGTCGGCCTGCTGCTGCTATATAGATCAAAACCTTGATTTTTTAAACCTTTTTCTCCAAGTTTCTTCCCTTCTTGGGTTCTTTGGTATATTTAATGTGTGGTATTGATTGTTGGAGTTTGGGGAAGTGATTTTGAGAACTTTCCACCCTTTCCTCTTCAATTAAGGGTAATTTGTCTTCTCCAATTTCTTAGGCTTTCATAGAAATTTTTATCCTTTCTTTTCCTCTTAATTTTTGATAAATTCTTGAAGTGGGGATTTGCATTTGAGCTTGGATAGCATTGGGGATGGTTCATAATTACTTTCTCGTTCATTATTGATAAGTTTCTTTCTCCAAATTTCCTGTAATTCTTTCAAAATTTATTTTCAATTTCACCCCAACTTTCATCCTCTCTTCTGAGGTTGTTTCCAGCCCATTTTGGACTTCATTGAAGCTAAAATTTTGGATATGAGTTATCCCCATCGGAAGGAACTCGTTGATATTTTTTATTTAGGTTTTCAGGATGTGAGGTCTAAGGGCCTATTTTTTACTTGGATCTTGACCCAGCTAGAGTTATAGCATTAAGGATCATTTTCTTCTTTTTCATATGTAGATTATTGTTTTGAGAGTTGTGTAATTATTTAGAGTTATTTGGAGTAATTTGAATTAAGATCTAGTATTTACGAAGCTTTTCATCGGACGACTGGTAGGTTATGGATTACTAATTTTATACTAAGCATATATTAGATATAATTATAGTATGTATGACATTTGTGAGTTGGTTTTATAGGTTGGTAACTTTGACCCTTGTCCACTCTTTTGGTCCGATCCTTTTGCTTTTTTCTTTGGTATTATGGTGAACTAGAGATTAACCACTTGCTACCCTGAGATGACCTTGTATTGACTCTGAAACTTAGTATGGTGGTTTATCAAGAATTTATGTGAGTCCGAGGCACTTCTTGGTTATTAGTTGTTGTAGAGCTTATCCGAGCTTGGGTAGGGCAGTAGGATGGTTGTGTATTTGTTGGTTGTGGTTGTGCATAACATTATCTTGAGAATTTATTTTTATGCATTGGTTGTTATTATTTCAAGATCGAGATCCCAATTTCACTATTTTAAAACCTTGCATAGCTTTGAGCGACCATTTTCAACATTATATGACTAAAATAGACTTAAACTAGTGTTTTTAATAGATTTTTAAAAATAAAAGGGTAAAGATGAAATTTCTCACTATTTTTGAATTAATACTACACTTGGTTGGGCCCAAGTGCTAGACATTAATTTTCTATTTAGACTTAGATGAGGTCGGACACTGATATACTATATATAAAAAAAAGTTAAAAAATCATCATTTACTTACTCATAAATTTCAATATAAAAGAAATAAGTGAGGTTTGTGATGACTTTCATTGGAAACTGAAATAGATCAAAACGTATTGTGTCTCGGACCGAAGAAATTTCAAAATAAATTAAAAAAAGAGACTTGGTACTACTAAGATTAATCTAAAAGGAATCAGACCACAGTTTTGAGATTTATGAGTTGTATGTAGATAGAAAATCTCCAAGGACATTTTTGTTCTGGCTACAAGCACTGAAGGAGGGGCATAAGAGAGAGTAGAGGTACATGAGGAAAACATTTATATGTGTCTTGCCTGTTGGATATATGGACACTGAAGGAGGATCCTACGTGTTTTACTAGCATTATTTCATATCATTTTACATAGTTTTTACCATTTATTATGGTTTATTGGTTGTACTATCTAGTTATATGAGAGGATGGTAGAGTTTTTTTTCACTTGTTTGTAATCCTTGAGTGTATGGGAGCTAGTTAGGATTGTAGCTTTGTTACTTATACTTGATTCTCCCTCAGAAATTGCTACTTCTACCTACTTCCTACTCATCTTGTTACTATGTTATGCTATTTGGTGTTAGATATTCTTTCTTCTAGTCCTATTATTTAGGTTAACGGCATATCGCACTATTGTACTTCTCTTTTATTTGTTAGTGGAGCATGTACTCAGGTACATCTCTATTTCTTTTATCTGAGTCCTTCTATAAATGTTACAAGCTTGTGTACCAATTTATTTGCTTCATGATTTTTCCAGCTGCCTATTCTTATTAACCTGCTCTACTTGTTTGTTTTCTGTAACCTATTCTTTCATTATATATCTATTAATATTTTTTATCGCTTTTATGTGCCTAGTCAACCTATGATGCCTACTGGGTACCCATCGCTTCATCTATTGGTATTCATACTACACTTCTACATCTTTCCTAGTGCAATACTAAGAAGTTTGTGTTCTTTCTTGAGTATTTCATAGGTAGGAGCGAGCTCTTGATGACCGAAGCCGACTTTATCTCCCCTATTTTGTTTTCTGTTACTCATGAACTTTTGAGACGGACTTGGTGTTATTGTATTTGGATATTTCTTTTGTATTTTTTAATTAGTGGCTATCATATTGAGATACCATGTCATATGATGTTGGATTCCATTTATATATTGAGATTAGGCTTCTTATCTTTCCATTTCTTATTTGGATTCTTATTTTCTTTTTATTTATATCCGTCTTATCTTAATTAGGGGTTGTGACCCGTTAGTTTTTATTTTGTTCTATGGGTTGGTTCGCCTATAGGTAGGATTGTAGGTGTCTTCATAACCTGAGAAATTGGATCATGATAAATTGGTATCAGAGCTTAGGTTTGATGTTACCATCAATACAAGAGACAATGTCTAATAGAGTCATACGCATCATCGTGAAGATGTTCATATCCTATCTTTGGGAGGCTACGGAGACATCTTTAGCAAAATTACTCTCTTTTCATTTCTATGTTGTACATTGTATCCTAGATGGCCTATTAAGATCTCATTTGTTCATGTTCACTCTTATGTAAATAGCACGTATAAGGTCTTCAATAGTAGACGGGGGTAAGCCCCATACACCAGTAGTTATGGATCCAACTAGGGGTCGAGGTAGAGGTTGACCCCCAAATCAAGGATGTTTTCGTGCTACATCACATGTTAGAGCTCCAAAGACTGGGCTGAGCTAGTTCTGATCCAGCAGCCGGCTATGTTTCCATCTTAACAACTCGTGGACCAGAGGCCATTCCAGGTTCCACTAGAGCCAGTGTCAGTACTTACACCGAGTATTTGGGGTGTTTTGCCTTAGTTGTTGGTATGATATGGAGTCGGCCTTCAGATAGGGTACATACATCTACTGAAGGAGTAGCCTTCGGTACTTATATTTATGGAGCCCAGTCTACTACTGTATCTCCCCTTACTTAGGTTTTTCTGGTTCCCATTATTTCTCAGCCTTGACTATCATGCCCATATATGATAGAGGAAGAGAAGAAGTTATTGAGTAGATTTCTGCGATTGGAGCCGCTGAGGTTCGTCGGTACACCTTGGTAGGAAGCCTATGGATTTATTACTAGTTGTGAAGAGAGGTTGAATAACCTCAAGATAATGGAGACACACGGGGTTGAATGTTTAGTGTTTCATATTAGCAGGCCATCTTTGTTACCTCTTATGACTTGTAGCTTATTCTATGAAATTTTTATGGAATACTATGTGTCTCATACTGATTAGGAGAAGCTTAGGAGGGATTTTACTCATTCACAACAAGGATCTATGTCAATTTCTGAGTATAATGTTGTTTTCATTAATTATCTATGCATGCGACTATGTTGATACCTACTGTGTTGGAGAGGATTTGTTTTTTTTTTTCTTGGGGTATGAGGCCCAAGCTCTATGAGACCATTGAGATTCTTGTAGCAGATGGACAACCTTTTCAGGCAGTATCACAGCACACCTGCACTATGGAGAGACTTTATTGCGAAACCCACTGAGGTAGTGATAAGAGGTCACGCCACAAAGGTAGCTTCAGTGGTTTACATATTAGTCATCAAGGTTCTGTTCGTAGGGATGGGACTTTTCTTATCATCAGCATCAGGGTCATCCTAGTCAGCCATTCTAGGATTCTCTTCAGACTTCAAATGAGGGTATACAAGGTTATGATTATAGTGGTCAAACTATGGGCTAGACTTCTTAGGGTGTTGTATTTGGGGAATTAGGATGTGGTGGTCATATGGATTCAATCAGTTCTTGTCACCAGGGTAGACCTTCAGAGTCATTTTATGAGTGTGGGATTGTTGTTTATTATTCTAGAGATTGTCCCCAGCGAGATGCTATTCAAGCAGCAACTTAGTCAACTTGGTCTATTAGAGTAGTGTCTCCACTATCTAGAGGTTATTTATAAAATTATGCCCATAAGAAAGGCAAACTGATGATAATATTTATGGATTGAATGATTAATATGAGAGGCCGAGTTGATGATAATAGTGACTTATTAAATTATTCTCATAAGAGGATGAATTAATGATATATGAAAATAACACGTTGAAATAAGAAGGCTGATAACATGCCTTGATAAAGGTTGAAATAAAAGGATGATATTAATTGAACTGAAAGTGAAAAGATTTATTAATTGCCTTACAGACTCTATTATTTTTGGTATTGCACCGGTGTTTGATATTGAGCAACATCAATAAGACCCTGTGATTATTTGGATATATCAGTCCAATGCCAATAAGACCTGCATAATATATATTTTTG
The DNA here is from genome assembly GCA_039654485.1 of Withania somnifera. Taxonomy (NCBI): domain Eukaryota; kingdom Viridiplantae; phylum Streptophyta; class Magnoliopsida; order Solanales; family Solanaceae; genus Withania; species Withania somnifera. The sequence continues at coordinate 8,432 of JBDJHY010343127.1, read as the reverse complement.
ATGGAACGAGTGCCACGGTGGCACACTAGTGGGTCGTTTGGTAGAGTGTATTAAAGAAAATAATGCATGCATTAGTCTTTTGTATTACTAGTATCTTATTTGGTACATTTTTTAGCCTATATATAACTAATGCTTACATTTTTTATACACTCTATTGTGTATTCAGGTGTGTATTACCAATTCCATACTTTTTTATGTATTAGAAATAACAATGGTTTCAATACATGCATTAGTTTGGGTAATGACATTATTATCCATCACAACATATATCCCAATAAAAAGTGTAGAGGGTATTTTTATAAATAAACATATTTTTACAATAATTATACAAGATATATATTATTTCTAACACACAAACCAAATATTGTATAAGAAAAATCTCACCATAACTAATGCAAGCATAACTGGTAATCGAATTACAGATACAAGCATTACTAATATATTATATACTGCAATATTATAATACACTCTATTATGCGACCTATAACCATAACAATAATAAAGGAAGTGATAATAAAGTGATGAACTCAATTACTAAACTCAAAGAAATAATTTCAAGTTCCAATAATTAAATTTACTCTTCTCATAGGATATCCCTAAAGACTTGAAAACAAGACTTAAAGATTCTCATGTGTGTTTATTGAAGTGTGAATTGAATTGTATTCTCTGCTTGACTGCATTTTTGAGATTAATTGTGTGAAATTTACTTGAGAAGGTGAAACTCTGTGTTTATTGTTATATGTAGGTTGGCTTGCTACATTATACTTATTTTAATCATGGCTAACCTGATTGATTAGTTATTATCCCATGATGCTATAAGAGGATGGTTGGTTGTTAGCCTGATAGTTTAATATGGGTTGTTTATGATTACTAGTTTGGTCCTATAGATGTGGGTACGAAAGAAGTAATGTGAGCAAAGGGATGATGGTGATGTCTTAGCATTTGAATATATTTCTATTAGGATATCACAAATTCTTCCCTTGATTCCATCTTATGATTATGGGACTAATACTAGACGACTGATGATGCCTACCAGTATGTGTGTTTTTACTAACCCTACTCTTCTACATCCTTTTTAGGATGTAGACTAGATGCAGGTTAGTTTTTGCAGTTACTAGATGGATGGGGATATTCAACACCAACCTATGTACTTCCTTCTTGGGAGATGTATGGTTAGGTGGTAAAGATCTCCTAACTATTTAGAATAGCATAGGTGTCTGGACAGCCCGTTAGTTCAGGTCGTGACATTCCTCCTCCTATATATAATGTATAATTCTTTTTCCTATATTTTAGTATGTTGGGATTTCTTCTCTATTTAAATATCGTTAGATTCTTTTTTTTTAGTTTTATACTAGGAAGCTTGTTGAATCTTGAGGGATACACCTCCATTGATGAAATATCCTCAACGATAGTGTCTTTTGACACACCTCAAAACTATGATAATTTCCTACAAGTATCCATGATCAAGTATCTTTATAAGATTTTCAAACAATTTTGATTATAAAGATATTTAAATTCTATTCTTATTTAAAAAAAATTAATGGGTTATTGGCTTGAAATAAAGTATTGTGTTGAGTGGGACCTGATAAAATATTATTGGTGATTTCTGCGGTTGTTTTATGGCCTTGGAGGAACCAAATTAAGAGATCAGAGAGAAATACTAAAACAGAAGTAGACAGTAGTTGCACTACTTAGAGAACTATTGGCATTAGGTGCGTGAAGTTTCAATAAACATGCATTCAATGTTGTGCTTTACATTGAAAATTACTTTTGTTACAAAAAAATAGGTATGTAGACATGCTGAAATCATTATTACTTTTAATGAAAAGAAATATAACTGAACAATAGTTTAACAATTTTTTGAAAAAAATTAGCTACTATTTTTTGTGGACAAATTAAGCCACCATACCTCTAAATGTAGTAGGAGATTCGAAAAATGATAATTTCACGAAAAAAATTGACAAAGAGAATAATAAAAATTACTGTGGTACGTTTCTCAAGTGAATATTATGGTCAGTATGAGAGATTGTGGGTTAGTCGTGAATCAGGATCCATAGTCTTCCCGTTTGCAACGGTTCTATTGTGTTCGCGAAGAGTAAACCAGTGTTGGTCAAAAAATCCTCCTTTGCGAACATGAAGAAAGTCTGCATTCACAAAAACTTGAGTTGGTCAGCGTTGTGAACGTTTCATGGTCTCTGTTTTCGTGAATAAGAAAATGACCTAGCTAGATTATTAAGCTTTTTTAAGCCTTTATATTTCGTAACTCAATTTTTGAAACTTTGAAGCTCAATTTGGGAGATTAAAACTGTGATTTTCAAAATCTTTTCGTTGAGTAAGCTTCTAAATCAATATTTTAACTTTTCTCAATGATTGTTTATTGATTATATCTTGAAATTGTTATTTAAAGTTGGGATATTTTTTTATTTATTTTTAAATGGTATTTTGAGGTTTTGAAGATTGATTTCAAATTTATTTTCAGTGAGATTTTTACTTAGACTCCTTAATTGACAAATAATGCAATTTTAAAATAAAATTCTAGTTCTACCCTTGGGGATCAAATTTGACTTTTGGGGCCGGTATAGCAATATGGGTGTCTATAAATTTATTTTATTACATAAAATACATATTTGACTAGATTGAGATCGTCTGAAGGCTCTTTGAAATGGCAAAGCATTAATTTAACTATTTAGGACCGGCAAGTTGAGACTTTCTTTGACTTTCTTTTGAAGTAATTACGTGTTGATTGCTTGTAAGGGAAGTAATGAAATTTAGGAGTCCTGTATAGATGATATGACAAGCATCTATGCATATATCGACATGTTATAAAGGGTTAAAGTAATAAATGACTTTTTGAGTTGATTTTCTTGATTTATTGAGAAATTTTGATGAGATTTTGAGAATTGTTTTCTGATTTATTTATATATCATGTTTGTGAGTTTGATTTAGTTGTATTTGTTGTTGACATTGTTTGTACCTCCCTTGTGGTTGATATTTAAACATATTGATAGAGAATGATGATACTGAGTTTGTAGCCGGTGTTTTTTAACTATGTCCTTGTGTGCCCTAAATTGAGATACTTACATTCTCTTTGTTGATGTGATTCATACATATTCACTCATATACACAGGCCTTGTGTACCTGGACTGAGATACTTACATTCTATTTGTTGATGTAATTTATACATATTCACTCATATTTATAGATCTTGTATGCCCCAACTGAGATATATGTATTCTCCATATTATTGTGATCGTACATACTCATAGCCACATCATGGAATTATTAATTAAACATTTTTGAGATAGATAATTTGAAATTACTTACATGTCCAACGAAAAAAAATATGGGTGGTCCGATGAAAAAATAATTCTGAGTGGATTTATAGATGAGATACTTCTAAGATGGATGATTTAAGAATCTTGCATGTTTGATAGAAAACTTTTGTGGATAAGTACATGAACCTCTCGAGTCTCCCAGAGTTCCCATCTCACAGCATGGCACTATAAAGGAGCTGTGTACATAGTATACGCACTGTATTAATTCATTTGTTAATTCTGTAATTTATATTATGATAAATTTTTGTGAAAAATATGCGTACCTTGATTTATGAGATATGTGGTTATTTGAGAGGTTAGACTTCTTATTAATAAATGTTAGTCATGTTATTTAGTGTTAGATTTGGTGCGACTTTCCTAATTGGCAGGTGTTTGATGGTTTATTCAGTGTTAAGTGCTTTATATGTTATCGAGTTTATGTGCTTTAATAGGTATTGAGATGATAGTCCCTAGGCGTTGATCTTGAGTTCATTCTTGAGATACTCCATCGAGGTCTTAAATAGTGGTTGATTAATCTAGTGACTATCAGATCTCTTCTACTCTTGTTTTCGTTATGTTCATTTTCGAATTTGAGACATCTTCAACCCTTTTATTGTATGAGATATTTTTAGACACTTGTACCTTATGACTTTCACTTTTTGAATTTTGATTATGAATATTTTGGGACTGATTGTCACTTACTGATATTACCTAGTTAGGTGATCTCACATTATTCTACGAATTCTTGTCTTCTCGCTTAAATCTTTTTCCCGTGATTGAGTATGCCTTTTGAAAATTGACTTACTTATAAAAGTGAGGAATAGGTACCATTACTTATTGAATTTTTGTCCATGACATAATTATTGACAAATATTGTAAATTTTAACATTAGTTTAACCTATGCCTGCTCAACAATTTGATAGGAAAAAAAATAGGGAAAAAAAACAATGGCCTAAGGATCCTAAAATTTTATGCGCCTCATTTTTTAGCAATAATAAATTATAATTTTTTTAAAAAAGAATATATTGAATATTATTTATAAAAAATAATAGATATTTATATTAAAAAAAAGAATTATTAGAAGAAGTTTGATATATCTAAAGTACTTAATCTGAAGAAAACTAAAGGGAAAAGGGGCAAAAATACCCCTCTACTTTTATTTACTAATTAAATTTGTCCATCGTTATACTTTCGGTTAAAAATACCCTTATCGTCGTGAAAGTTCACAAATACACCCTCTAATTGAATAGAAATCCCTAAATTGAATAAAATTGCTAAATTTCTCTTAAATAATTTGTTACCCTATTTAAACCCGACCCAAATGCACCTAACTAATTTGGATTAACCAATACAAAATATATCCTAAATATACTCATCCCAACCCATTGTTTTCTTCTCTCCCATATTATCTCCTCCACATTAACGAACAATAACTTCAACATGCAAGCCTTGTTGCTACGACGAACTTCATCTTCGACCAACCACTGCTCCCATTCCCTTTTTCCTTTCCCATCAATTTTATACCCCATTTCAGGTAATCTAGATAATTATCTCTGATAAATCACGGAATCGCCATTACTGCATTTGGTAACCATTCTTTCTTGAACCAAGGACACTCTATAGTTGTAAGATTTTAACATGACCATTGACTAGTTTGATTTGTAAAATCATATGCAAATTATTACACCTCTATCACGAACCAATTTCTCAAGTCATGAGGGCATCTACAACCCACCCAGGCAAACCACCCAACAAGTAAATAAATATAGATTATAACTAAAGCGGAAGAAAAAACATAAATAAAAGGGAAGGGAATAAGAAGAAGTCTAATACAATAAAATAAAATCCCAAAATCTGATATCTGATACATGAGATACTAGAAATAAGTAAGAGTCTAAACATAAGTATGATGTTTGTCTCGGATACAATAATAATAACTAAAGATAGACAAGATAAAGTAGACCCCGAACGCCAAGAGTCATCCTTTACCTCAAAATTTGACAAGCAGCACGAACGCAGCAATCAGCGTTGACCACCTATACTCGGATCTGCACCAAAGATTCAGAAGTGTAGTTGAATACTAGAAAGCCGAAGCGACTCGGTAGGCATCATTGGTCGACTGGGCCCAGATAAGAAATTAAAGCAGTAAGTAGACAGATAATGAAATACCAGTCATAGAAGATCAAAAAAATAAAGCATATACGAAAACTAACTAACAGGATATAGGCAAGTAAAACACCCTAGAAAGCTAGCTAACAGTAAGCAAGATTCAGGCAAACAAGGGACAGAATGTACCTGAATCCGTGCTTAGCTAATAAGATATAAATGAAATAACAGAAACTGCGGTAGACCGTAAATCTAAAAAATAGAAATAGGAAGAAAGGATACTAAAAGGAGGATAGAAATAAAAGAAGCAAGAAAGTAACCCAATGGATATGTCCAACTAATAACAATGAGTCGGAATAATAAATAACAAATAAAGAAAAATCCAACAGCCTCTCATATAACCAAGAGATATAGAAAAATAAATGCAAACCCTCCAGCCTCCCGTACGAATAAATGTTGAGTAGAATATCCACACTAGAAGGAAGAGTTGAATAGTGTGGTGGATTTTTTGAATTTTTTTGGCTTATGCAAGAGAAAATAAATGGCAACACAAGAACACAAGAAATTTAGAGTGGTTCGGCCAAACTCTTACCTACATCCACTACCTAAGTTCTTTTCAACTTAGAATTTCAACTATCACAAACTAACTACAATCACTTTCTAGCTAAGTGATAACTTTTTCAATTTCTTGATTTTTGGTTCAAAAGAGACCCTCACACTCAAGTTGGAAACTAACTTCAAGTTTCCCAACTCTTAACACTCACTATCAATCTTTACAACTCAAAAAAAATAATAAAGAACAAGTAGAACAAAGATTGAATCTATGAAATAAAGCACAAGAACTTTGTACTCAAGAGATCAAGAGAGGCTTTGATCTTGAGAGAATTGTCACAAAGTGTTATGGAGTTGTTCGAAACTGTTTATCTCTCATCTTAGATGGGTATTTATACTTGTTCCAATCACTGTAGCCGTTGTGAGAGTAAATGTAGTCGTTGGACCTCAATTAATGAAGCATTAAATGCTTCTAACAGCTCCTTTGGTCGACCAAGATTCACCCTTGGTCGAGTAATGTACCACCTTTAGTCGACTAAGCCTAGTCTTGGTTGACTAGTAGATTTTCAGAATCTGACCATTACTTTGTTTACTCGACTAAGCCAAGTTTTTACTCGACTAATGATTTCCAAAACCATCTGACTGAGACTTTCATTTGATATCCAAGTACTGTGATCAAACTAGTCGTTGGAGGATTGAAAGTGCTGAATATTTCCTTCGATTGGTTGACTAAGCCTTCAATTTGGTCAACTTAGCTTTAAACAAAAAGTGATCTGCTTTGATCACTAGTTGACCAACTTTGTGCCTTGGTTGACTAAAGGAGTGCTCAGTACATCTGTTGTTCAGTCGACTGGTCGACTAACATAAGCTTTTGGTTGACTAAACCTTGTCCTTTGGTTGACTATCACACCAAGCAAAGTCTTCAAAATGACTTCTATGTGTCCTTGAAGTTTCAGAATAGTTGCTCGACTAAGATACCTTTTTTGGTTGATTAAACACACTCTTGGACACACTTGAAATTATTTTTGCACTTGGAAACACTTCCTTGACATTAAATCCTTATCTCAATATTTTAGTCATCAATCAAAACATAAAGGGACAACTTGTGAACCACCCATGGTCCAACAATCTCTCCTTTTTTGATGATGACAAAACCTTAAGGAAAGATTTGATGTCTCCCCCTAAGACCTTGCATAAAACTCACAAATTGAAAAAAATTAATCAAGGTTAATTATCTTTGTCCAAGAGTTTAGTACCAATAAAGTGTGACATACATGTATTGATGAGCTCAAACTAATAATCTCACAATTTTAGAAATCAAAACCGATCCTTAAAAAATTTATCCTGAGACTTAAAAATCTAAAAATCAAACAATTAATCCTTCTCCCCCTTTGTACGATTCAAATCCAATTAGATCCTTCTCCCCCTTTTTAACGATTCAAATCCTTTATAAAAAATCCAATCCATAAGAAATTAATCAAATAAGTTAATCAAATCCTTCTCCCCCTTAATTCATAATAAATAAAGGAATTAAATCCAATCGTTAAAAAATATTAATCCCTTCTCCCCCTTTTTGTTATTATCAAAAGAGACATAAGCCAATCATCCATAATTATCCATGACACGTTAAAAAAAATCATCCATAAGGCACAATAACATTAAGAGCAATATAATTCATAACATAAAAAACAAATAACATAAAAGATTAAACCATAATAGCAAGCACTAATGTTTGAGGATAGCAAAAAAAATAAATAGAGAGACAATGTGCATGATATGTTGATCCAAGAGCCACCATCAAAAGTTATGGCTGCAACGAGAAGGAATGGCAGAGGTTTGAGAAGTGCAACTTATCTTGTCCCAAATTTTGTGCACAATCCCGGAAACCTTCTCTAGCATCTTCTCCATAACATTCACTTGGGTAAGATTCTTGCTAATAAAAATGATGCCTTTACTTAATTTGCTAAATAGTGTAGATTGGTTCAAAATGAGTAAAATTTGTCCATCATTACCATTAGAACCGATAATGGAGGTGAATTTAAAGGCAAGTCATTTCGGTACCTAGGACTCCTCAACAAAATAGCATGGTGGAAAGAAAAAATCGAAGCTTAGAAGAAATGTGTAGAACAATGCTCAATGAGTATGATCTACCAAAGTACTTTTGGGCAGAAGCCATGAACACTGTTTGCTACATAATCAATAGAGTGCATGTTAGAAGAAACAAACTCAAAACACCATATGAGTTGTGGGTAAAAAGCCTAACATTTCTTATTTTCATCCATTTGGTTGCAAGTTGTTTTTCTTGAATAATGGCAAGGATAATCTAGGAAAATTTGATGCAAAATCGGACGTAGGCATTTTCGTAGGATATTCTACACATAGTAAAGCATATAGAGTGTTTAATACTAGGACTAAGGTTGTAGAAGAATCCATACATGTTAAATTTGATGACTTGATTTC